>ML315025.1:0-38487 GCA_005239505.1 Nicotiana paniculata
CGCATCAGTAATCGTATTAAAACGGGGTTTTGCGCATGACTGTGTGCTCATTCGTTCAACAACACATAGAGATCCTGCCTATAAAATTCTGCAATTAATTAAAATCTATCAACGTTAATCATTTTGCGTGCATTTGATGTCTAAATGCGGAGGCTAACTTGAGCCCATACTTGCTTATATTTGAATGTCCTAAACTGTTTTTGTTTGTAGCTTAGTATTTTCCCTTTTGAGCATCCTAAGTTAAAGTCTAGAACCACCCTGAAATAGAGGTCCAAACGCTTCATGGGCCGTAGGCATTGGACGGGTAGTGCACGCATAGGGTACGGCTTAGAATTAAATAGAGCACTTTAGGTAAACAACTTAAATATAGTAATCGGGTAGCAGGAGATGATAGTCTGTGCTTGCTGAATAATATGAGTAGCATCCCGTCTTGAGGTAGTTACGAAATATTATTTATGTTGCACGGGGTGATCCTTTAGGCTAAAAAACTTAGGACCCCCCACTTCTATTTAAAGTAATTCGTTATTTTATTTGTCCAAACTGTTTCCCTTCTCTTAGACTAATTCATATTATTCGAGTTCGGTCGGGACCCACCATTTTGGACCTCAAGGAGTGCCAAACACCTTCTCCTCAAGGTAATTTGAGCCCTTACCTGATATTTGGTGACGCAAACTAGTAAACCCGAGTCATTTGCAAATAGTTTCCCTAACGCACCTTAATCTGTTATGTGGTGACTCTCTCTTTTAATACTCTTCCTTAAAAGAATTGTCACGTGTCAAAACCCGATTTCGCGAGAAAAAGGAGTGCAACACCATACATTCTAATATTTGCAATGCCATTTAGGCAAAACAACATTCCTCGTTGGAAGGCCAAGAAGTGCGAAATGCAATATTTAGTTTTTGGCTCAACGGATTTGTTCCACCACCCCAAGAGAATAATCATAAGCTTGAGTCCAAATTGGGGATACAATTCATAAGCCCGACTTTATTTCCTTTTATTTTTATTTAGTTAATTTTTATTGTATTATTTTTTGGTGTTATTTTTTATTTTTTAGGTGTACGAGCATGGGAGGCAAAGCCAGTGAAAGAAGGCAAAGCAAGCTAGTTAGAACTAAGTGTAGGGTGCACACATAAAGGACTATGCCTGGAATAAGTCTGAGTACCCCATGAGCTGCTAATGCTTAGGCCTTTAGCCTTCCAGAGAGTTTTTTTATCCTTTTATTATTCATGGTGTGCATTGGAGATAATGAATAATTTTATCTGTGGGGTGGAGGATATCTTATTTTTAGTGTATTTTAATTTTGTAGCATAGTAATCTCATTGGGTTTTCTTGGGCTTGGTTCTTTCCCATTGAGCTTTTCTTTTTAACTAAGCAACTTCCTTTTTTCTATTTGCAAAAAGAAAAAATTGATAGAACTTGAAGCAAAGAGAAATCAATCCTTGAAAACCTGTGTTTTGTGAGAGTCACCTAAGTTGTTCTTGAACTTCCTTTCTGAGCTCATATTTGTACATTGACGGTTGAAACTGAATGACTTGCAAATTCCATGTAAATTGTGTGAGGAGTTTTTTTTATATGTTTTCGTGTATGCATGTCAGTCTAGAACTTGTCCGGCATGTTGTTTGAGGCGAAATCCTAGGAAGGTTTGATCCTTAGAGAAATAGTAGGCTTTCTTTGATATAAATCACTAGTGCATAAATTAACCTACCAAATGAATGAATATCCCTAGCATCCTTATTTGGGCCTATTAACCTTTTCTTTGGCAACCCATGTTACAATCCATGTCTATTTTGCAATAATCTCTCTTGTTGACCCGTCTTCCCCTTAACTACTTTAGTTTGTGTGATTGGGAAGAAGTTATGGTTATGAGAGAATATTATGTACTTGAAAACTCAAAGTTGCACCAAGAATCCCTTGATATTTCTCTTTTTGAAGCTCCATTCTCATCTTAACCAAAAAAAAAAAAAGAGAGAAAAACAAGAGAAAAATGTATATGGAAAAATAAGGGGGAGACAAAAAGAAATGGAGACTTCAGTGATTGAACTGTGAAAAAAATAAAAGTGGGAAGCGTTTATAGAAGAAAAGAGTGGGAAACATAGAAGTTAGTGATGCTAAAGTATTTACGGAAAGATTTAGTCACTATATAAAGAAAAGTGTACATACTTTACCCCTAGCCAACATTACAAGCTTTGAAAAGTCCTACTTGACTGTAGATTGATACTCCTACATTAGTGGATAGTGAAAGATTGGGCAAGCTTATGGTATTGTATGTATTGCATGTGAAACTCCTTGATGAGTGTGAGTGTTTTGTTTTATATGCCCTAGTGTTTGTGATTTTCTACTATAGATATGTGTTTTGGGGGCATTTCTTTGATTGTGATGTTCAATGAAATTTGTGAGAAGGAAATTTTGAATTTCAATAGATGAATATGAGAAAAATAAAGGTGATAAAGAAAGACATTGTTGAGTATGTTACATGGTGTTTGAATTTTCAACAAGTTAAGTATGAGCATCCAAGACCTGGTGGTTTGTTCAGAGGCTATATATACCGGAGTGTAATTGGCTGTGTATCACAATAGATTTTGTGGTTGGGCTGCCATGGGCGTTGAGGAGATTTGATACTTTATGGGTCATTGTGGATAGACTGACCAAGTCTGCACACTTCATTCCAGTCATGACTTCCTACACTTTAGAGTAGTTGGCTTGGATTTATCTTATATAGATTGTTCGCCGGGATGGTGTGCATGTGACTATTATCTCAGGTCAAGGCACTCAGTTTTTATTGCATTTTTTGAGAGCGGTGCAGTGAGAGTTGGCCACACAGGTTGATTTGAGTACAACATTTCATCCCTAACAAAGGGGCAGTCGGAGTGTACCATTCAGATCCTGGAGGACATGTTGAGATCCTGTGACATTGATTTCAGAGGCTAGTGGGATCAGTTTTTACTGTTAGCAGGGTTCTCCTACAATAACAGCTACCAATCGAGTATCCGGATGTCTCCATATGAGGCCTTATATGGGAGATGTTGTCGTTCTCTGGTTGGTTGGTTTGAGCCTAAGTAGGCTAGCTTGTTGGGAACTAATTTGGTTCATGATGCTTTGGAGAAGGTGAATTGATTCAGGAGCGGCCTCATACAACATAGTCTAGGCAAAAGAGCTATGTTGATAGGAAGGATCGTGATGTGACATTCATGGTGGGTGAGAGGTTTCTACTTAGATTTTTTCCCATGAAGGGTGTGATGAGGTTCGGGAAGAAGGACAAGTTGAGCCCTCAGTATATTGGTCCTTTCAAGGTGTTGGAGAGAGTTTGACAAGTGGCCTACAGACTTGCTTTGCCACCCAGCTTAGCGGGAGTTCATCCGGTGTTCCATGTTTTAATGCTTTGAAAGTACTATGAGGATCTGTCACATGTGTTGGATTTCAGCTCAGTTTAGTTGGACAAGGATTTGACTTATGATGAGGATCCAATGGCCATTTTGGATAGGCAGGTTTGGAAACTAAGGTAGAAGGATATTGCATCGATGAAGGTTCAGTGGAGGGGTCAACAGGTCAAGGAGGCGACTTGGGAGACCGAGCATGATATGCGGAGCAGATACCCTCATCTTTTTGATATCTCATGTAAGATTCTAAATCCGTTCGAGGACGAACATTTGTTTAAGAGGGAGAGAATGTAACAACCCGATCGATCATTTTTGTATTTGAGCTTCATTTCCCTATTTGATGTTCCCGTATGTGTATTTATTGTTATGTGACTTACGGGGATGATTAGTTTGGTTTGGGGAAGATTTTGAATTGAAATGGAATACATAGTTTCAAGGTTGGAAGCTTAAATTATAAGAGTTGCCCGAAATTTGACTTTTCTATAAGCGATCCTAGAATATTATTTTATGGTTACATTAGGTGCATATGGTGATTTTGGACTTAGACGTATATTGGGATTTGGATTTGGAGGTTCCTAGGTTGATTTGGTTCTTTTCGGCGAATGTTGGAGGTTCCTAGGTTGATATGGTTGATTTGATTTGGAGGTTTGACAAGGGGTTGACTTTGAGGCATCAGGTTTGGATTGTTGTTCTAGGAGTTGGAATAGGATGATTATGTCATTTGGGACTTGTGTGCAAAATTTGGGGTTATTCCGAGTTGGCTAGACGTGGTTCGCCATGTGTTTTGAATGTTTCAAAGTTGATTAGTTCATTAGGCTTGAATTAAGGTGCAATTCATAGTTTTGATGTTATTTTGTGTGATTTGGAGCCTCGAGTAGGTCTGTGTTGTGTTGTAGGACTTGTTGGTTTGTTTGGATGGGGTCCCAATGGCCTCGTATGTATTTCAGATGGGTTTCAGACCATTTCTCTCATATTTGGAATGGCTGGTTTTCTGGTGCTGGTGCCATATCAATCACGTAGTTTGTTCTGGTGGCTAGTGATTTTCTTCTTTGTGTTAGCATAGTGGAGGTCGCGATTATGATCGCAAACTATGATAGAGTTGAAGCTTCACGTTTGATAGGGGACTGCATTCGCGTATCTTTGTGTCTGATCGGTTCCAACCCTGCACCACTATATAATGGCGAGGAATGGTCGATGCAGTTTTACCTGAAAGGTCGGGATCGATATCCACAGGGAGTTAATATTGGTTGGGAGTTGGGTTTCTATCTAATCTAGCTATGTGTGTTGTCCTTAATTGCACTTCTAGCCATGAGTGGGTTTGATTCTATTCTAATTGTATTACTATTAATTGCTGATAATTGTTGGTCCCAAAAGCACACGCAAGTATACGTGGTCGACAAGTAATATAGGATTGTAAGTCCAGATATCGTACCCACAGGGACTTGTGATTAACTATCAACTAAATTAAGCCAAACAATTAATCTATTCAAGCGAATCCTAATGTGTGAAGATTTAACTAAAATTTATCTAGAGCAACAAACTAGTAAGAAATTAAAAGAAACAAATTGGCGAATATTAGAGACGAATTCAATGAGATCTGATATTCTAGAGCTATGGGTTAGCTAACAATCCCGTTGAGTTTTCCACCTAAATTGTATAATTAGTTTTACTAGTTTATTAATTGACGAGGTTAATATTGCTCGTAGCCTTCTCCCGAAGTACAACTCGCCTATTCAAGCTAACCTAACGCCTATATTCCTATGAAATTAGGGTTAACAAGAACGCATTAATAATTCCCATATAATAACCAAGCAAAGAGATTAGGTATATTTCTATCCTAACCGCAAATCCGCTCCCCTGAAGGGTTAAGATCTTGCTCTACCCAATCTTATATGCAATCTAGAATTCCCTCTCCCGAGTTCAATCCTAGATTCGTAGATAGTATTCAATTGGTGATCAAGCAATCAAATAATTAAGCGCAAGATTGAATAAATAAACCAATATCATAAAACAATAAGAACAATTCAAGCTTCAAACTACAACGTTCATGTAGCACCCAAAACTCTAGAACTAATAAACTATGAAATTAAAGGAAGAGAAGAGAAGAAAACTAGGTAGAATCCTCCTCCAAGTGTGGTGTATGTTCCTCCACGTGAATTCCCCTTCAAAATATGTTCGATCCTCTAAAAAATAAGCTTAGACTTGCTTTTATACGTGTTGGGTAGGTTTAGGGCCGAAATAACCGTGTCCTGTGCAAAATAGGTCAAAAAACTCGTCACCGGCGCCCTGGCTAGCGCCGGGCGCCTACCAGGGTGCTGCCCCAATTTTGTGTACTGCCTCCAGCACCACAGGTAGGGCTGGGCGCTGCATGTGGCGCCCAAAATTGCCAATTCGCCCGATTTTTGCGTTTTCGTCCGTTTTGGCTCAAATTTCGTGCGTTTCGCCCCCAATTGATCCCGAATCATCCCTAAACATAAAAAACACTTAAAATTAATATAAATCATCATATAAAAAATCTGAAAATCACAAAACAAAAGTAAAATATGAGGCGATATACATAGAAATATATACACTTTAAGCTAAACATCAACACCCCACACTTAGACTCTTGCTCGCCCTCGAGAAATGGGACAATCTACTACCCTTCAACACGTACCAAGTTCATTATCAGGGAGTATTTTACTTTTCGATCACACACCTTACCCCTTAACTATGATCGATACTGGCAATCAAGTATGAACATACAAAATTTCACATTCTTCCCCTTCTTTAAACATGCCCAAGTATAACAATTAAATCAATCATACCAACAAATTAATTGCAACCGCCCAACCTCAAGTGTTAACTTGCAACCACTAAGCCCTCTCAATTCATGCACCTACCTAACAAGAAATTTTACAACATTACCAATCGTTCATAAGATCATGTGCCCTCACCAACAACAAAAGAGTGAATATAACTAGTCCACATATTCAAATATGCTTTTGAACATAATTTAAAGACATCACACAATTGAACAAATTCACTCACTATCACAAAGAATTCATATGCATCCCGTGGTCGTACCATAAGCTTGCCCGTAGTGTAGATCTACACTAATTCAAGTTAGCCAAATCTAGGATCAATTAGGACTTTTAAGGTTGTAATGTAGGCTAAGGGACGGGTAGGATATATTTAGGAATAGTGACTAACCTCCTAAGCACTTTAATACACTACCTTCACAAATCAACACATATTCTTCTCAACAAATTCCCTTGCCACAATTCATATTCAACATAACACTTTTTTAATTCAGTACTTCTATATTTTCACTAGCACAAATTAATAAAAATTGGAGGTGTGTATCTTTTTGTACATACTTTTACTATCATTTTTTTCCTACACACTCCATACATGAAGATTCAATGGCTAGTGACTTTTGAATACAATTTTTAGTGCACTAACAAGCCTTTCCATGGCTCCACTCAAAACTTAATGCCCAATATCTTACCTTACTTTTTTTAGCGACTAAGTGCCTTAGGAGGAAAAAGGTGAGAAAATCTCAATTTAAGAACAAAAAAGGGTATGGCTTGTACTGTGGGTACCAAAGAAAAGGTCAAATGGCTCAAAGGGGCTAGCAATGGAAATTTCTAATTTTTATGTGACAAGCACATCCATAATCAAGAAAGAAAATTCCTACGTCATCTCCTAGACTAGCATAACCTACAATTTCGCTTCGATTAACACACTGGGCAAGTTCTAGACTCACAGGATAGCATAGAAAATCACTAAACCTCACTCACAGATTGCACATGACTCAATCACAACGGGTTTATTCAACTCTCAAGTCAAGCAGACACACAAAATTGAGAGAATTAAGCAATATTGCACTATGTAGCATACAAGTCAAGCAACTGAATCAAGGCGTCACAAAATAGGCTATTCATTTTTACTCAGGCATCACATGTCAAACCAAATATAAGGGAAAATTGAATGTATGTCATAACCTAATATGCCGGCACCAAACATGTCAATGGGTATCTCAGAGTTACTCAGTTTCTTCCTAACTACTCTAAAAAAAAAATTTAAAATGTCCGGTTCAAGCTACACCATTGGAAAAGAACCGGTGCCCAAAGAAAAACCAAGGGATACTTCCCTCCTATCCTAAAAAAAACAAAAAATCTTTTTGGAATTTTTTTTAATCGGACTTTATCCCTTAAGAAAATTTTCCAACAGATCCATCGTTGGGACAAGTCCTCGATTTTTCTAAAAAACAATAGTTTTTTTACAATTACACCTCAGAAAGTAGTTTCCCCACCCCACACTTATGTTATGCATAGTCCTCGATGCATGATCACAAAGAAAAACATTAAAACAAGGGTGAGAAATACTCCCTGAGACCCTCTCGGGCCTAGCTCGGACATGATTCTCAATCTTTAGAGTCGGGATGACCCCACACTTAAGCTCAAACATGCCCCTCAGCTTCAACTTTTGGGTACTCAGACTTCCCCTACTCTGCAAAATAAAAACGACACAAAACCCGACACTAAAAAAAATAATGAAAAGATATACTGGCTGGGTTGCCTCCCAACAAGCGCCTTATTTATAGTCGTGGCACAGATCTGCTACTTCACCACTTTTCCTTACACTTTGAGGATATGAATTACGTCCCCACTTTTGCATCAATTTTTCTGTCACGTTCATGGGGTGGTGGTGTAAAAATGAAGGAACCAAACAGTAGGTATCGCATCTTGCACTTCTTGGCCCTTAGGTGAGGGATGTCATTGTGTCTCTTTGGCATCACAAATTTTATAATATAAACACTTTGTTCCTCATCCATTGACTCCTCTATATGCTCGACTGGATCAATTCCCATGTCACCAACCAAACACAATGTTAAAAGTGTTTAGAATGAGGTCCAATATTCTCCAACTCAAAAACTGCATTATTTTTTACATCCTCTATTTTATACTCTTCATCAACCTTGACATCATTAATACTTTGGCCGAATATTTGGATTTCCTCTTTCCGCTTCACAAGCTGGCCAGTATCCACAAATATTGATGGTAGGGCATCAGAGACCTCAACCTTTTTATTCAATTGAGCCTGCAGGTCATGGATATCTGAGCCAAATTGGTCTATCTCTTGCCCGAGCTCAGTTCTTCCTTCTATCAGTTGCTATGTCATATTTGAAATACCATCACGAAGAAAATCATGAGATTTTATTAGTTGAGCTTGTTCCTCTAGCCAAGATTGGCTCATTATATCTGCTTCAAAATTATCTTCTGGTGGGAACTCGCTCTCTTCGTCGGGTTGAGGTTCTTATTGGAAATTGGTCATTAATTCATCCACTCTAGCCTAGAGTCTTTTGATAGCTAAGGCATCAAGAACTTTTTGCTCGGCTATCATATTCTGTTGCTCCGCTGCTTGTCTCATAAAGTCCATAATACGAGCCACGTTTTCCATATCCTCCACTTCCTTACTCCTATCAAACTCATTAACATTATTAGAAACATTACAATAAAAGCTCTGAGAAGGATAATAAGAATTAGGACAACCATCCCAATGTCCACCTTGACAACCACACACATTACAAAAATTCCACACATTAGATTGAGATGAACAATATTGCCACATGTGTGGTCCTCCACAATATGGACAAGGATCGTCATAATAAGAATAACCACTATTCGACCAATTATCATTCCAAGATGCCATGTCAAGTAAGATAATAATATATTAAATTAAGATACAAATAAAAAATAAAAAAAAACTAAAAACTGAAATAGACAAAAGTAAAAATTCAATCTAGTAGAATAGTTAATTTCTAAGTCGCCGACAACGGCGCCAAAAACTTGTTGGTCCCAAAAGCACATGCAAGTATACGTGGTCGACAAGTAATATAGGATTGTAAGTCCAGATATCGTACCCACATGGCCTTGCGATTAACTATCAACTAAATTAAGCCAAACAATTAATCTATTCAAGCGAATCCTAATGTGTGAAGATTTAACTAACTAGTAAGAAATTAAAAGAAACAAATTGGCGAATATTAGAGATGAATTCAATGAGATCTGATATTCTAGAGCTATGGGTTAGCTAACAATCCCGTTGAGTTTTCCACCTAAATTGTCTAATTAGTTTATCTAGTTTATTGATTGACGAGATTAATATTGCTCGTAGCCTTCTCCCGAAGTAAAACTCGCCTATTCAAGCTAACCTAACGCCTATATTCCTATGAAATTAGGATTAACAAGAACGCATTAATAATTCCCGTATAATAACCNAAAATAATTAAGCGTGAGATTGAATAAATAAACTAATATGATAAAACAATAAGAACAATTCAAGCTTCAAACTACAACGTTCATGTAGCACCCAAAACTCTAGAACTATAAACTATGAAATTAAAGGAAGAGAAGAGAAGAAAAACTAGGTAGAAGCCTCCTCCAAGCGTGGTGTATGTTCCTCCATGTGAATTCCCCATTCAAAATATGTTCAATCCTCTCAAAAATAAGCTTAGACTTGCTTTTATACGTGTTGGGTAGGTTTAGGGCCGAAATAACCGTGTCCCGGGCAAAATAGGTCAAAAAACTCATCATCGGCGCCCTGTCTAGCGCCGGACGGCCACTAGTGCGCTGCCCCAATTTTGTGTACTGCCTCCAGCGCCACAGGTGGGGCTGGGCGCTGCCTGTGGGGCCCAAAATCGCCAATTCGCCCGGTTTTTGCGTTTTCATCCGTTTTGGCTCAAATTTCGCGCGTTTCGCCCCCAATTGATGCCGAATCATTCCTAAACATAAAAAAACTTAAAATTAATATAAATAATCATATTTAACATCTAAAACTCACGAAAAAAAAGTAAAATAAGAGGCAATATACATAGAAATATATACACTTTAAGCTAAACATCAATAATTCTAAGTATAATGTTTTTGTAGGAGTTTTCGCAATTGATAAAAAGCACTAGGTAAGTGACTTACACCTAGGCGAGTATCTAATGGGGTATAGAAATTAGGACTAACTTGTTATATTTGGGTTCGTGATATAACCTTCACAAATGATTACTCACTCTATACCCCTCGGTAGTTTGAGTGACTTTTCCCGAATTGGCTTTCTGAAGCCTAATTGGGTGTTCAAACAATGCAAGTGAAATTGGCTCAAGTCAGGTATTACTATCTCTAGGTTTATCCCTTTAATTGGGGCTATCAATCTCTTGAATTCACCCCAATTTCTTGTTAGCCTATTTTACCTAGACTTGGGCCTTCTTTCTCAAGAAAAGCCCTATTAAAAAAGGCACGAATTAGTATTTGCAACCACCAATTCGAAAGTTAAAGCATGAAACAAGCTAAGTATCACTAACCCATAAAACAATAAGCCCTAAAATTGAAGACCCATTAAATTACAACACTAGGGTTGGGCCCAACCCTAGCTGATGGGTTTAGCTACTCATAGTTAAGGTAGAAATCAAAGATGGAGATGAAATATAAGCCATAGAAGTTGATTGCAAGAACAAAATCTAAGAATATAAGCTAAAGCTACTCTAAAATTACTCTAAGTGGTAAAGTACGACTGTTCACGAGCTCACTAATACAAAAGATAACCTAAAATGTGAAAAAGATCTATTTATACATAGTTGAAATTACTGAACAAAAATGGCCCTACGGAGGTCCCGCTGACAGTGTAAAACTGGGCGCGCCCGCGTTTAGTCATCTGCGGCTGCGAAATAACAAGCGCGATATGCATTTTCACTTGGATCTGGGCTGGAGTTTGTTTCGCGGACCGCGTAAATAAAATTGCGTCCGTGTTTACTTCTATCGCGGACGCGTAAAATGTTCGCGGACCGCATTCCTCATTTTAGCTTTGTTGCAAACTCTCTGAACTCTGATCTCGCTACTAGCGGACTTTTCACCGCCTCAGTGTCAGGTGGCTTCGCAGCTGCGTAATGCAGATACAGACCGCGTTCTTTGCTTGGCCCAAGATTGCGAGGTCTCTGATTCTTTATCTTTCGCTCTCAGCGCAATTTCATTCACGGCCGCGCCAATGGTTTTGCGGCCGCGCTTTTGTAACGCGGTCAGCGGTCTACTTTGAGCCCAATTTCATCTCTCTGAACTTCATTTTCGTGACATCATATTTGTAACCGTGTCAGCGGAGGATCTTACACGACCGCGTAAGAATAGCGCTGACAGCGCTCCAGTTCTATTCTTTGGGCTTGTGCAAGTTTGACTCATTTATGAGTTCATTTTGGCTTCTTTGCCTCCTTTTGACCAAAAACCGCAAGTAAGCACCATAAGTTAGGGGAATACCTTAACTCGTTTTTGACCCAAAACCTAAGCCAAAGAGACAAAATAGTAGGCTAAAATACTTTGTTATCAACTTCCCCAAACTTAAGCTCTTGCTTGCCCTTAAGCAAACAAGGTAATTCCCACCTCCACAAGAAAAAGAAAGTAGAATTTCAGCTGTCCTAAAGTAACTTAATCAAGCTTCAATTGGAACTAACAATTACCCTCAACTCAAATGCATTATTGACAACATTATGCAATGCTTTTTTAAGTTCCATAGGTTTAATGTGACACAAAATCTTCAAGAGTTGACTCAATTCATCAAAGAGACTCGCTCTCTCACGTAGGTCACTGTGGATCCCAAAATCCTTCTGCTCTACTCTCCATGAGCTCATCTCACCTTATAGAATGTACACTCAAAACCGGGATTGTTAAGAAGTGCGCTCATCACTCTCAAAATAATGCCACAAGTCTGGCTCTAAGTACCATAGGCTTGCCCCTCATGTAAATCACCACTAATGTAAGCGCACTCAACTTGAAATCCTATAGGGATTTAGCGGGATGTAATGAAGGATTTTTGGATCAAGTTCGTACATAATGTACTATGATGGTATTATCTTTCCTTAAGCACTCCATTTTCACAATTCAACTCATGTTTTCTTGACTCTTTGAGTCTTTTTCTTCTTCCTTGGGGGAACTAAAGAGACACATTGTCACTCTTTTTTATACATGACGATCATTTTTCTCCTTTTCTCATTGTTCCAAGCCTTTCAACATTGTTTTCTATATTCCTTTCAACCTTTACTTTTCTTTTGACATGTTTCTTTTTTGGCTTTTCATCCTTTTCTTTGCCTTTCCTTTTCATCAATTCTTTTTGTTCTTTGAACCTTTCATCACTTTGAAATTTCCTTGTCTATCCCCCAAACTTATGTTTTTGACTATTGTTCATCATGAATGCTAAGTAAATATTGGGTTCCAAGAGAGGGTCATTATAAAACGAATGAAGGCTTGTAATGCGGTTATTGAAAAAAAAAGGATTAGGCTCAAAGGGATTGACTAAGGATATTATAATGGTAGGCTATCGATGTTTTCAAATTCAAATGGGACCAAGGAGAGCCTATAATCACTTCTCAAGTCGAGCTACACTTAGAATTTCGCCTAGAAAAACATTCCGGGCAAGTTCTAAACTTGTTGGCGCGACACTTGGACTTGCAATTCAAAACCTCACCTCTCAAGCCACTGTATTGTTAAAGAGAATAGAGTTGGGGGCCCACAACAACCCTAGCTACGATTGAAACTCACATATGGCCACATAAACCACTCGATGATAGTTTTAGTCAACTCAAGATTCTAAGGGTCACAACTAGAGCTAGTCTCGTCTACTACTTGTCTCTAACCATGAGGTCGAAGGTAAATGTGCTGGTGCCAAGTGAATCTTACTTGAGTCACTTTTATCCATTACTACCAGATATCAAAAAGTAAAAAATAAAAACAGACTCAATCCCTTAAGAAGGTTGTCACACCATCCATCGTAGGGAAGTGCCACCCGGTTCACACAAATTCCACCTTGGAAAGTGTGGCATTAAGAAAACCAAAGGCTTATTGATCACGAAAATGTAAAAAGAAGATATAAATTCAAAGAGAAGCTACTAAAGGAAATAAGAAGCTAAACTATTAAGGGAAATTATAAAAGAAGTTATAAAGTAAAAATGCAGAAATTAAAATGAATATGTACAATAGGGGATTACAACGACATAAAAGGGGAATGAATATATACATGTAAAGGTAACTTTATATACATACCAAAGGTAAAAAGTTTGAAAATAAAGTACGGTAAGTAATAAATTAAAAAAACGTAGTATCAAGGTTATTACAGACCAAATCATCCAAATCATCATCAAAATAAGGCCACCCCCAATTACAAAATTAGCATTGCCCTCAATACTAAAAGCAAAAATATAATAGGGAAAGAGTAGAGAATAAAGAAAACTCCCTATGATGCCTCTATCTACATGGGGTCACTAGCTGGGTCCTGTGGCTGGCCTGAGTCATTACCTCCCTCGCGGTCCTCCAGCTCAATCTCCAAACCCTCAGTATGGGGAATCACCACCCTCCTCACCGGTTCTCTAATGGCCTCTTGCTCTAGTGTATGTGATGGTTGCGCTGTATGAGCTACAGGGGCAGGCTCTCCCATGAGGAGATCTAGAGGAATTTTGCCGACGGCATTGAGCTTGGCCACCTCCTTCTTCAACTTTTCTTGGCCCTTCTTCACCTTCCTTACATGTTTATCCAGGGATTTGATTTCCTTCTCATGGGTGTCCAAAGACTCCAGAATCTTAATTTTGTTGTCAAGAATGGTCTTCAATGATTCCTCCAATGATGGAGGCATCTAGATTTGAGCCGGGGCTACTACGACACTGGATAAGGTAGAGCTTTGATTTAGCTACCTGCAGCCAATTATTGATGCCAGCCAATGTCTGGTTGACCCTCAGAGCAGTCTGAAGGTATGCTAATGAAGAAGGCACTAAAGTAGGAATATAAGCAAATGGTCCGAAGGGAGGATGTGGCATGGTAGAAGACGAACCCTCGGCAGTGGAAGGCTCGGAACCAGTGGCCACCATCTCTACCTCTTCAGACTGGCCAATGCAAGTGGTGGCTTTGCCCATGGACTTGGGGTTGTCCTGACCCTGACTGTTCCAGCAAAATGGCCTCTTTGGCTTGACTTTGGTGTCAAAGTCCCTTCCTTGTACTCCTTGGTCCTCTAGGAACATGGTGAGGAAGTTTGGGAAGGGATATGATCTCTCATCCTTGCCAATTGATCTAGTAATCACCGTGGCGATAATATTCCCAACGTTGATCGAGAACCCCGCCATGATAACTCCCACAACAATAGCCCGGGAGACCGGCATATCACTGTAATGTGTACTAGGGTCCAACCGGATGCACACAAAAGTATACCACCCTTTCGCTTCAAAGCTCAGAGTGTTCCTGTAGATCGGGACCCCGGGTGTCAACCAAGCTGGAGTAGTCCCAGGAATAACAGTCACCAATGCAAGCCAGGGGCGGGCTAACTCATCCATAGCCACCTTCTCCAGATAAAGGGACTCATCCTCATCATTGAAACCAACATAGTCGTTTAAAGTTTTACCATCAAACATAATGTTCCTATTGCAGACTTTGGTTAATTATGTGCCCTTTTGATGTGGGTGAAATTTGCATAGAATTCCTTGACCAAAAACTCATTGGCCTCTGGTAAGTTGCTGGTGAATAACTTCTACCCTACTCTGTCATTGAAGTGCCTCTTGATATTTGGGTTGTGGGGTAGAAGATCCCGCTCAATGAAGACCCTCTCAAGTGTAAGTGACCTTTGAGGCCACCACTCCCGGAACTTGTGGTAGGATTTATCACTCACAAACCGGTCTTTCCATACCACCGAGTTACTTGATCTCACAAACCCCCATGTCTGGGTGTCACCACCCCTCCTGTCATCCAGGACATCATCATCACTATCAATATATACTGGGGCTAGTGTGGAGGTTGGATCTGCTGCACTTGGGGCAGGGGGTGTTGGAGTGTCACTATCTCCCAAGCTATCAGAAGAGTAAGACAAATAAGTTGATTCAGTAATGGGGCGACGGGGCTAGGATTATGCCTCATGTTGAGTCTAGCCAGCTTCCCCCTCTTAAATCTCCCGAAGGGGACATACTCACTGGTTTCCGAAGTGTCGGGGTAGGTCTCCGGAGGGTCTTTTTCCTACAACCTGTTCTTTGGGGGGCTAATGGTGTATTTGTTGTCCTCTCCACCGGCCCCGAGAGGATTCACCCCTCCCTTGTTGTTTTTCCTGTCCACCTCGAGATCTAACAATTATTTTCACATACAATCAATGAAAGCTCATTAGTATTGGTATTCAAGCAATTATCAGATGAAGAAGATGAATGATTATAGTATGTCACAACCTAGTGGACCTCTGTCAGCGAAAAAAAGACGCGGACACAGACTAGCAACTGCTGTCCGCGGAAAAACGAACGCAGCCGCGAGAGATTGGGATTCAGACTACCCAGCCTCTGATGGTGCATCACCGCTGACAACTAAATTTTGGGCGCGACCGCGAAACTTGAAGCGCTGACAGAGTGAAAAGAAACGCAGTTGCGGAACCAACTTATGAATTTTCTGAAACACAACTCCGCGGTCCGCGAAATTTAAAGCGCGGCCGCGTAACTCAGTTTGCTGACCGCGAAAATTTCATCGCATCCATGAATAGGCAAGCCCTATTTACTTCAGCATAATTCAAGAACGCGGACCACGGAGTTACATCCGTGACCGCAGAATTTAAAAGAAACGGGCACTGAGGAACAATTCATGACCTAGGGTTTTGTTCACTTAGTAAAAAATTTGCAATTAGGTGGCAAAAATGAACAACCCCATCCCCCATTAGGCACTAAAATCAGTTGCCCAACCAGTTTTATCTTAAATTAAGCATACTTTTGATTCTTGACTTGTATTAAATCTATCTAAAAAATAAATAAATAATTGAAACTATCTAAAAAAAAAAGCAAGAACTAAAATTAAGACAAACAAATTGAGCATACCAGTTGTTTAATTTGTTGTAGAAATTACTCTTGCTTAATGAGATGAGTTTTAGATGCAGAAAAAAAGAGGATGAACAGTGGTAAGGGGATTTTGAGAAGTGAGGGTGTGAAAAGTGTAAAAGGAGGAGGGCCCTCCTATTTATATTTAAACCCAGGGGCCCACCGACCTACCTGGGCGCGGCCGCAGAATTCTACCGCGGTCCGCGCTCTTGGCTTTGTTGAAGATCAGCTGCTGCACAACTCCACTGAGAGCGGAAAAGTTGGCGCCGCCACAAAACAAGGTCCATTGACCGCGAAAATATCACCGCAGATGCGGATGAAACTTCAGAGAGGTTACATTTTGGACTTTTCAAGTCCGCGTCCGCTACGGAATCACGCCCCCGCGAAAAAGCTTCCGCTCACCGTGCAATGTAGAGCGCGTTGACCGATCCAATTGCACACTTAGCCAAATTTTCTAGTATTAGTCCTGCATTGCATCAACAATTCCTACACAAATCTCATAACCAGTTAGTTCAAAAGAGCCTAATCTAAGAAGAAAAATGAAAAAGAAAGAAAAATCACTTGGGTTGCCTCCCAAGAAGCGCCTGATTCAACATCACGCCACGATGCAGGTTTCCATCATCATAGGAATTTTATCAGGGCCACCACGTGGATGCCATCAAAATTTCCCAAGTAATGCTTCACGCGGTGCCCATTAACCCGGAAGATTTCACCGTTTTTGTTCTTCAAGTCAAGAGCACCAAAAGGTGTTTCATGCACTACGTCAAAGGGGCCACTCCATTTGGACTTAAGCTTTCCCGGAAACTGACGTAACCGGGAGTTGAAGAGAAGGACCAAATCACCCTTCTTAAATTCCTTGTTTCGGGCATATTTGTCGTGCATGTATTTCATCTTCCCCTTGTACAATGATGAGCTTAAATAGGCATGAAATCGGAACTCATTTAGCTCATTGAGTTGTTCCACCTGGAGATTTGCTGCAACATGCCACTCAAGATTTAACCTCTTCAAGGCCAACATGGCTTTATGTTGTAGCTCAACTGGAAAATGAAACGCTTTACCAAATACCAACCAGTACGGAGACATACTGATTGGAGTCTTAAATGCGTCAGTCCTATAAGCTCACAACGCATCATCTAGATTCCTTGACCAATCCGTTCTATTGACATTCACAGTTTTCGACAAGATGCTTTTGATTTCCCTGTTTGAAACCACCACTTGTCCACTAGCTTAGGGGTGATAAGGAGTTGAGACCTTGTGATTGACACCATATTTTGCAAGCAAAGTGTCACGCCCCGAAATCCCACCATCGGGCCGTGATGGCGTCTAACGTTGAACCCGCTAGACAAGCCAACGTGTATAGATAAACTAGCATATTAACATCAATTTAATAGGATAAACTAAACGGTTCACAATTAAACATCGGAAATAAATATGGTTTCAAGCTAAATAAGGACAACATAATACAACAACGCGTAAATTTTCCCAAAACCTGGAGTCACAAACTCACGAACTGTCTATAAGAGTGCTAAATACAAGTCTAAGAAGAGAATACATAGATGTCTCTAAAACTAGGGAAAAAACAAGACAGAAGTGAAGACAAAGGGATGGAAGAGACGCCAAGGCCCACGAACGCCGGCGGGTATACCTTGAAGCCTCTATGATAAGCTAGAAGACACTCCCACTAATGATGTGCTCCGGGTCCGACTGCGTAATCTGCACAACATAAAGAATTGCAGGTGTATCATCAGTACAACCGACCCCATGTACTGAGTAAGTTCCAAGCCTAACCTCGGTGAAGTAGTGACGAGGCTAAGACACGACAACAAAGTGTACCTGTGCAGTTCAATAGTATAGCAGAAACTAAACAAGAAGACAATTACGGGGAGAACATGTTGGGGGTAAGAGATAGCAAATACTGAAATGACAGAAACAAAAACAACAGTCCGAAATATCTGAAAATAATAACAGGAAATGACAACACAGATTAAACAGTGAAAGATGCGGCACAACATGTCCCCTCGTGCATAATAAAAACATGGCACGATATGTCCCCTCGTGCATAATCAATATAAACATGGCACAGAATGTTACCTCGTGCATAATAAATATAAACATGGCACGAAATGTCCCCTCGTACATAATAAATATAAACATGGCACGAAATGTCCCCTCGTTCATAATAAATATAAACATGACACGGAATGTCCCCTCGTGCATAATAATATAAAACACGGCACGGCATCACCCTTCGTGCTTTAACAGTCTTCCTCACCCAAACAACAATCACAAACAAGGGCAATGAAATAAACAGAGTAAAAATAGAAATCCCAGCAAGGGAACATCAATTAGACAATTAAATCCCGGCAAGGGAACATCAATTAAACAATTAAATCCCGGAAAGGGAACATCAATTAAATAATTACATCCCGGAAAGGGAACTATACAACGATGACCCGGCAAGGGTATATTTCAATAACTCTTTCTCTTTCTTTCACTTTCATTTTCATAATTTATTCTATTACTCGAGCCAATGCTCCAAAGGATGTAATTATCTCATATTCCTTCATCATTCGTTTCACAATTTGAGCTAATGCTCCAAGGATGAAATTATCTCATACCTCTTCATTATTCGTTTTACAATTTGAGCCAATGCTCCAAAGATGTAATTATGTCATATCTCTTCATTATTCGTTTTACAATTTGAGCCAATGCTCCAAAGATGTAATTATCTCATATATTAATTTGAGCCAATGCTCCAAAGATGTTTAAAGATTACAATTCCCTTCACATGCCCTTTACAACGTATAGAAATCCTCAATTAGGCATAGAAATTACAACAAAGTCAGAATATTCACAATATAGGGACTCACGGTCATGCTAGACAACAATGTGTAGATACGTGTCACCATGCCTATACATCGTATTTGACAACTAGAAAATAGAAAATAATACTCAACTCATATTCCCTCAAGCTAAGATTAGACCAAACACTTACCTCGGGTCCAAAGTATAGAAATCAACCCTCTAATACCGCCTTTCCTTTAGAATTCGACTCCGCAATGGTATTATCTAGACATAATCAACTCAAGTATATCAATAAGGATTCAATGATTCAATTATATGGCCTAATTATCCATTTCCTAGCATTCTTCCAAAATTATCAAAATTCGACCCCGGGCCCCCTCGATCGGATTCTTGAAATTCTCGAAGGGAACACTCACCCAAATCCTAAGGATCATAAATATAGATTTTTACTTGATTTCATGGCCAATTCACAGAAAATTCTAAAGTGATCACAAGTTCTAGGTTACTACCCAATTTCTTGAATTTTTGCACAAGTTTATGTAGTTAATTAAGCTAGGATGCATGCATGAAACAAATTTCCAGGTGGAATTCACTTACCTTATGAGACCTGGTTGATAACTCTTAAAAATGGAGGAAATCGCCTAAGGAAGAAGATGGAAAATGAGAAAAATGGGTTTAAAACCCGTTTTTAAAACTCGCTGCCTGAACAGCGAACTCGCACCTACGGCTCTGGGGACCGCACCTGCAGTCTCACACTTGCAAGAAGAATCTCGCACCTGCGGAATTGGGCTCGGGGGTCTGGGATTGCACCTGCGAAGTGGAGACCGCACATGCGATCTTGCACCTGCGAGAAATGCTCCGCACCTGCGATGGCTGGCCAGGCCACTGGTGATTGCACCTGCGATGACTGGGACCGCACCTGCGGTCTCGCACTTGCGATGCAGGGCAACCGCACCTGCGGTCACACCAGAGCAGGTGCATCAGCAACCTTGTTTGCTGGTTTTTAGCCCCGTTAGGTGCCCGGAAGGCACCTGGGCCCACCCGAGCCCTAGTCTAAATATACCAACGAGTCCCAAATCATATTACGGACTCGCTCGAGCCTTTGGAACACTCAAAACAATGCTAAAACTCGAAATCACACCTCCAAACCTCAAGAACCAAACTTAGGAATTTTAAGGTTTCTAAACTTCGCTAACAACGTGCCGAACTGACCTATACAACTTGGAATGATACGAAATTTCACAGATAACTCCCACAACATCCTACAAACTTATCCGTGCGATCAAATCGCCAAAACAACATCATATACATCGAATTAGGCCTCAAAATCCATGAATTCTATTAAATTTCGTAAAACATCAAATTTTCCATTTTAAGTCTGAAACCCGTCAAACGAAATCCGATTTCAACCAAACTTCACAAAAAGTGCTTAAACCATATATTTGACCTGTACCGGGCACCGGAACCAAAATACGGGCCCGTACCATCACTTTCTAATCAGATTTCATTTTCAATTTCCTTAAATATTTTCAGAAAATAATTTTACTCAAAAATTCATTTCTCGGGCTTGGGACCTCGGAATTCGATTCCGGGCATACGCCCAAGTACCACATTTTCCTACGGACCCTTTGAGACGGTCAAATCACGGGTCCGGGTCCGTTTACCCAAAATGTTGACCGAAGTCAAATTTATTCATTTTAATATCAAATCGTACCATTTTTTCACAGAATTTCATATTTAAGTTGTCCGACTACGCGCGCGGACTGCGCATGCAAATTGAGGTAACTACAAATGAGGTTTTCAAGGCCTCGGGAGTACGGAATGGGTAATAAAATAGGTGATGACCCTTTGGGTCGTCACACACAGTGTCAAATGCCAAATTGCAGAAATGAGACCCCCCATCACTGATAATTGCCCAAGGAGTACAAACCGTGTGAAAATGTTCTTCTTGAGGAACGCCACTACACTCCGGGCTTCGTTGTTGGGAAAAGCTGTGACTTCGACCCACTTGGAAACATAATCAACCGCCACCAGAATATAAGTAGTGCCACACGAACTAACAAAAGTGCCCATGAAGTCTATGCCCCACACGTCAAAAATGTCAACTTCAAGAATAGTGGTGAGAGGTATTTCATCCTTCTTTGATATTCCCCCAGCCCTCTGACATTCATCACATCTCTTGACAAGCTCACTTGCATCTCTATACAAGGTTGGCCAATATAAACCACAATTAAGAACTTTGGAAGCAGTTCTCGCCCCACCGTGATGACCACCGGAGGGAGAGGAATGACAAACATCAAGTATGCTCCCTTGCTCCTTCTCTGAGACACACCTACGAATCACTCCATCATTTCAAATATTGAACAAGTAGGGCTCATCCCAATAATAGTCCAAACTGTCATGTTTGAGTTTCTTCCTTTGGTTAGAAGAGAGCTCACGTGGGACAATGCCGGTAATAAGGAAATTGGCAACATCCGCGAACCAAGGCATACCATTCATAGAAACCGAGAGGAGTTTCTCATCCAGGAAAGCATCATTAATTTCAATACCATCTTTGGGCCTCCCTTCCTCTTCTAGATGGGACAAATGATCAGTATCTTGATTTTTACTTCCTTTCCTATTAATGATTTAGAGGTCAAATTCTTGAAGCAACAAAACCCATCTCATCAATCTAGATTTTGAGTCCTTCTTTGTCATCAAATATCGTAGCATCGCGTGATCGTTATGAACAATCACTTTAGCACCCATGAGGTAAGGCCTAAAATTCTCCATGGTGAACACAATTGCTAACAACTCTTTCTCCGTCACTATATAATTAACCTAGGCATCATTCATAGTTTTGCTTGCATAGTACACCGGATGAAACATCTTGTTCACCCTTTTCCCCAAGACTGCTCCTACCGCAACATCACTTGTGCCGCACATAAGCTCAAAGGGAAGGCTCCAATTTGGTGCGGTAATGATTGGAGTGGTTGTCAAGTTATATTTCAAGAGATCAAAATCCTTCATGCACTCTTTATTGAAATAAAAATTTTCATCCTTCTCTAGTAGCTTGCACAAGGGGTTCACCACTTTGGAGAAGTCTTTGATGAACTTTCGGTAGAACCCCGCGTGCCCAAGAAAACTTCTAACTCCCTTGAAGGAAGTCGGAGGAGGTAGTTTTGACATCACTTATATTTTCTCCTTGTCCACTTCTATTCCATTCTTCGAGATCTTATGGGTGAGGACAATGCCCTCCTCGACCATAAAGTGGCATTTTTCCCAATTAAGCACAAGATTTGTCTCTTCACATCGGGATAGGATCTTGTCAAGATTTTGCAAGAATTCTTCAAATGAGTTTCCAACCACACTAATATCATCCATAAAGACTTAGGGGAAGTCCTCCACCATGTCCGTAAATATAGCCATCATGCACCGCTGAAATGTAGCAGGTGCATTACACAATCCGAACGACATCCGAGAGAATGCAAAGGTCCCATACGAACAGGTGAAGGTGGTTTTCTCTTGGTCTTCTAGGGCTATGAGAATATTATTGTAACCTGAGTACCCATCCAAGAAACAATAGTAGGCACGCCCAGCAAGTCTGTCTAGCATGTGATCAAGAAAAGGCAATGGAAAATGATCTTTGCAGGTCACTTTGTTCATCTTTCTGTAGTCCATGCACCCTCCATCCGATCACGGTCCTAGTAGGGATCACCTCATTTTTCTCATTTTTCACTGCAGTCATACCCCCTTTTTTGGAACACATTGCACCGGTGAAGTCCATGCACTGTCTAAGATTGGATAGATAACCCTTACATCAAGCCATTTGATAATATCCTTCTTGACGACCTCTTGCATAGCCTCGTTCAACCTCCGTTGATGTTCCATGGACGGTTTTGCATCATCCTCAAGTATTATTTTATGCATGCAAAAGGTGGGTCTTATGTCCCGAATGTCAGTTAAGGTCCATCCAATTGCCTTTTTTCTTCTTTGAAGCACCTCAAGAGTGGAGTTTGCTTGCACTTTGGTTAAGCAAGCCAAAAGAATAACAGGTACTGTAGAATAAGGGCTAAGAATTCATACCTAAGGTGTGATGGGAGAGGATTCAACTCCAATGTCGGTGGCTCCTCGATCGAGGGCTTTTTCATTGGAGTCTTCCAATTTTGCAAGTCCAATGAGAGTTTACGGAGCCCATAAGAGTAAGATCCCATTCCTTGCAAGGTGTTTGCACATTCCACCAAGCCATCCCTTACATCATCCTCATGCTTCAACAAAACATCTTGCATAGGATCTTCCACATTGATCATTTCACTTGTATCATCAATTATCACTTCCGTCACAAGATCCACAAAAGAGCAAACCTCAGTACTATTCGGCTGCCTTATTGATTTGCACACGTGGAAGACAACCTTTTTATCGCCCACCAGAAAGTGAGATCCCCGACTTCAAAATCCACCAATGCATTCCCTGTTTCTAAGAAAGGCCTTTCCAAGATTATAGGCACCTCATATACGACTTCGCAGTCGAGAATCACAAAATCAGCAGGCAAGATAAACATGTCTACCCTTACAAGAACATCATCAATAATACCAAGGGGACTCTTCATTGTTCTATCCACCATTTACAATCTCATTGAAGTAGTTCTCGGTTGACCAATACCCAAAGTTTTGAATACGGAGTAAGGCATCAAATTTATACTTGCACCCAAATCACATAAAGCCTTTGCAAAATCCGCACTCCCAATGGTACATGAAATTGTAAATGCGCGAGGATCTTCAATATTGGGAGCCATCGAGTGCACAATGGCACTAACTTGATGAGTCATGTTGATGGTCTCAAATTCCATAGATCTCTTTTAAGTTACCAAGCCTTTCATAAACTTGGCGTATCCCGGCATTTGCTCAAGAGCTTTTACCAAGGGCACATTGATAGAAAAGCTTTTCATCATCTCAATAAACCTCTTGAATTGATTTTCATTCTTTTTCTTTGCAAGTCTTTGAGGATAAGGTGGAGGAGGCCTTGGAAAAGGAGCCTTGGCTTTTGGCACTACCGTTTTCGGTATGTCTATTACGTGTTCCTTAGATGGGTTCACGTCATTTTAAGTCTCCTTCTTGTTGTCATGAATGTCAATTCTCACTTCATCATTCAAATTTTCTTCACTCTCTTGCTCATTAACTATTTGAACATCATCATTTTGCACTTCAATATCATCACTCACAACTCTCTTTTGCTTGGAGGTACTTGCTTCACCAACTCTACCACTCCTTGTTGTCATCGCCATTGCATGGTTTGTATTGTTCCCGCCCTTTGAGTTTACTACCGTGTCACTTGGTAGAGCCCCCTAAGGTAGAGTGTTCAATGCTTGCGAGATTTGACTCATTTGTATTTCAATATTGCGGATGGAAGTAGTATGGGTGGCAATTTGAGCATTAGATCGGCAGTCCTTTCCATCATTTGTTTGAACATATTCTCGATCCGCCCCATTTCATTATTTGAAGAACTCGGCCCTTAGGATGGATATGGAGGTGGATTATTGGGTTGTTGATACATCGGGGGCCTTTGAAAGCCCGACCCCCGATTTCCATTTCCGCCCCAATTGTTGTTGTTATTGCCATTACAATTGTTGTTGCCACCCTAATTCTTGTTGTTGTTCCCCCAATTGTTTGAGTTGTTGCTGTTATTGTTCCAGTTTCCTTGCCCTTGACTGTTCCAATTTTGATTATTCCCTTGCGATCTCCATTGTTGATTTGGAGCATTGCTCTGCTTTCCTTGGTAGTTGTTGGCATACAATACTTCCTCACTTTGGTCATCATATGAATCATCTTGGTTGTAGCCACTTCCATTTTTGCTCATATTGATCATTATTGCTTTGCATTTGCTGACCATGTTGTCTCCTCTTGTTGACCATTATATTGATCCCTTCCATTGCATTTAATTTGTTTGGTCCTTGAATCTGATGAAAATGTGCTTTGGCTAGCTGGTTCATGGTTGTTATCAACTCAGCTATTGCTTATCCATGGTCTTGGAGTTCCTTGTGAAGATTGATTATATTTGAGCTGAAGAAGTGTCAGCTATTTCATCAAGAACGTCACAGGACTCTGCATATGTTAGCTTAATAAAATTTCCCCATGCTAGTTGGTTCACAACACATTGATTGGTCATGTGTATACCCCGATAAAATGTCTACTGGATCATTGCTTTTGTCATGTCATTATTGGGGCATTCCTTGACCATAGTCCTATATCTCTCCCAAATTTCATGAAGGGGTTCATTAGGTTCCCTAATATCTCATCCCTTAAAGATGCCATATGTCCAGGTGAGAAAAACTTGGCTATAAACTTGCCAGCCAATTCATCCCACGTAGTGATAGAATGGTTTGGAAGCCTTTCGAGCTAATCCAAAGCTTTCCCTCTCAGTGAGAAAGGGAACAATCTCAGTCTCAATGCATCCTCCAACATGTTTGTTTGTTTGCTTCCCCAACAGGTATCTACAAATCCCTTTAGATGTTTATAAGCATTCTGATGGGGAGCACCTGTGAAGAACTCTCGTTTCTCCAATAAGGTCAACATCACGTTTGTAATCTGGAAATTGCCCACCCGGATTCGGGGTGGGACAATCGCAGTAGCATAACCTTCATTTGGAAGCACCCGCGGAGCTGCTCGCGGAGGAGGTCGGGGAGGGTCTGGAATATTTTCATTGGTCTGGCGGCACCTTCTTTGAGCTTGAGGCACCAAACGAGCCTCATCATCACCATTATTTTCTACCTCCTCCCCCGGAAGAACATTTTCGAGAGGATCACCCATTTGTACCTAAAGTGATTAACACAAACAAATTAGTAAAATAGAATAAAATAAAATAATACATATAACTAGTCAGATAGATAGTCAAAACCGTTTAACTCCCCGGAAATGGCGCCAAAAAGTGATCGGTTCCAACCCTGCACCACTATATAATGGCGAGGAGTGGTCGATGCAGTTTTACCAGAAAGGTCGGGATCGATATCCACAGGGAGTTAATATTGGTTGGGAGTTGGGTTTCCATCTAATCTAGCTATGTGCGTTGTCTTTAGTTGCACTTCTAACCATGAGTGGGTTTGATTCTATTCTAATTATATTACTATTAATTGCTGAAAATAATCTAAGTATAATGTTTTTGTAGGAGTTTTCTCAATTGATAAAAAGCACTAGGGAAGTGACTTACACCTAGGCGAGTATCTAATAGGATATAGAAATTAGGACTAGCTTGCTATATTTGGGGTCGCGATATAACCTTCACATATGATTACTCACTCTTTACCTCTCGGTAATGTGAGTGACTTTGCCCGAATTGACTTTCTCAAGCCTAATTCGTTGTTCAAACAGTGCAAGTGAAATTGGCTCAAGTCGGGTATTACTATCTCTAGGTTTAACCCTTTAATTGGGGTTATCAATCTCTTGAATTCACCCCAATTTCTTGTTAGCCTCTTTTACCTAGACTTGGGACCTCTTTCTCAAGAAAATCCCTAGTAAAAAAGGCATGAATCAGTGTATGCAACCACCAATTTAATAGTTAAAGCATGAAACAAGATAAATATCACTAACCCATAAACAAATAAACCCTAAAATTGAAGACCCATTAAATACCCACACTAAGGTTGGGTCACAACACTAGATAATGGGTTTAGCTACTCATAATTAAGGTAGAAGTCAAAGATGGAGATGAAATATAAGCCATAAAAGTTGATTACAAGAACAAAATCTAAAAATATAAGCTAAAGCTACTTTAAAATTGCTCTAAGTGGTAAAGTATGGCTGTTCACAAGCTCACTAATATAAAAGATAACCTAAAAATGTGAAAAAGATCTATTTATACACAGCTGAAATTACTGGACAAAAATGCCCCAACAGTGGTCCCGCTGATAGCGTAAAACTGGGCGCGTTCGTGTTTAGTCATCCGCGACTGCGAAATAACAAGCGTGGTCCGCATTTTTATTCACATGGATCTGGGCTGGAGTTTGTTTCGTGGACCGCGTAAATAAAATCGCGTTCGCGTTTGCTTTTATCCCCGCCGCGTAAAATGTTCGCGGACCGCGTTCCTCATTTTATCTTTGTTGCAAACTCTCTGAATGTTGATATCGTTCCCAGCGGACTTTTCACCGCCTCAGCGTCAGGTGGATACGCGGTCGCGTAATGTTGATGCAAACCGCGTTCTTTGCTTGGCCCAAGATTGCAAGGTCTCTGATTCTTTATCTTCCGCTCTCAGTGCAATTTCATTTGCTGCCGCGCCAACGGTTTTGTGGCCGCGTTTCTGTAACGCGGTCAGCGGTCTACTTTGAGCCCAATTCCATCTCTCTAAACTTCATTTTTGCGACATCATATTTGTAACTGCCTCAGCAGAGGATCTTACGCAACCGCGTAATAATAGCACTGACAGCGCTACAGTTCCATTCTTTGGGCTTGTGCAAGTTTGACTCATTTATGAGTTTATTTTAGTATCTTTGCCTCCTTTTGATCAAAACCTGCAAGTAAGCACCTTAAGTTAGTTTTCGAGAATACCTTAACGTATTTTGACCTAAAATCTAAGCAAAAGAGGCAAATAGTAGGCTAAAATCTCTAGTTACCAGTGTCAGCCTAAGGAAGGCAGGTGGTTTAGCCTTCACATTCGTGGAAGACCATCGCATTCGTGTAGACCTGGGTGATGGTGAAGCGCGATCGCGAGCCAGGGGCCGCATTCACATAGGGTAATCCGGTGGAAGTTGAGGTTTTATTCTTCACGATCGTGAAGTAGTTCCCGCCATCATGATGGGTATAACAGGGCAGGTATTTTAAGTTCTTATTTTGGGACTTTGAGCTCATTTTATCATATTTTTAGATTGGGATCTCAGATTTAGGTGATTTTCACTACTTGGGTTGGGGTAAGTGTTTTTGACTTAGATTTGATTATTATTTATGATTCCATCCTTGAGTTTGGCATTTGATTGTTGAATCTAAGTGAGAGAAATTTAGTGTTTTGGCAAGACTTTCCTAAAAAAAATAAAAAATTGAACCCCGATTCAGAGTTGAATAAAAATTGTATGGTCGGACTCGTATTTGAATGGGAGTTGGGATTTGTGACTTTTATCGGGTTACGGGAGGCGGACCCAGACTGATTTATTGGTTGAATTTTTGATATTTTAAGATAGGAGCTTTATTAATTGAAATCAGTTTCTATAGCAATGTTTGATGTTATTGATTTGTATTTGGCTAGAATTGGCCCGATCAAAGGCCAATTCGAGAGGCAAGCGCTTTTAAGATTATTGATTTGGCTTGTGACGTAAGTATCTTGTCTAACCATGTGTAGGGGAATACCCCTTAGGATTTAACCTTAATTTTTTATTCGTGTTATGTGAAAACTGACTTGTACACGAGCTGACGAGCGTGTACATGGGTTCTATGTGTGTCTTATGACCGAATTAGGCCATAGACTATTAATATTCCTTAATTTAGTGATGTACTTTATAAAAAGATGCTTAAATCACTTTGTGACTACATGATCATTATTGCTACATTTGACTTATCCATAGTCATGCTTTATGCGTTGAACACCCATGCACATTTTTATGTTATTGTCATGTTGTTGAATTTTGTTGACAATTTGTGAACTTATATCTTTGATGAAACTTTAGTATTATTTTTTTGTGATATTGTGGCACATGTGGACATGTTGAGAGGATTTATTGGGAGTGTCAGCACTAGGTCTTTACTGTGCGATTGTGATTATTGTTGTGCGCGTGGGGCGAAATAAGGGTGGCATTTTATCGGGCTACTCATGTGGCGAAATAAGGGTGGTGATATGCGCATGTGGCGAAATAAAGAGGGAATTTTATTGTTATGTGCACATGCGGTGAAATAAGGGTGGAATTGTTGATGATGTCTTGTGATGATTTCGGGGTATCTTTCTTGATGTGGTTTATGTGCTGCAACGAGATTGATATTTTGATCTCATGCATTTTTTCTTAAAATTATGTATCGTAATTTTTAAAAAGAGTTTTTAGTGATATTTGGCATGCTATCATATGAATTTAATTCTATTTAATTATTTATTGACAAAAATCAGTTTTTTTCTACATTGAGTTGTTATCACATGTTCTACGAGATGGTTGATATTGTTTTTCCTTACATATTCTATTGACAGTTAGTGATATATTGCATAGGTTATTGACTATTGGTATCACATGGATTGAACCCCATCACTAACTCACTGAGCTTAGTTTAGATACTTACTGGATACCGAATGTGATATGCTCATACTGTACTTCTGTATATTTTTGTGCAGATCCAGGTGTTGGAGGCATCAGATCTTGAGAGTAAGATCTTGCATCATTCGTGAGGATTCAAGGTAGAGCTTCATGTTGTCACGGACCCTTGGAGTCTCATCCTATATGTTGATAATGTTGATTTTACATTCGAACAGTATGGTTTTCTAAATATTCCGTAAGTATTTAGTTAGAGCTCATGACTTTGTACTACGTAGTTCTTGGGAGATGTATTGAGTATTGCCATTTTGGTCTGTATTGAATTTATTTATGTTTCTATATTAAACTCTACATTATTATATCATGTTTTACTGATTTCATATTATTAAGTGATAGGCTTAAATTAGTCTTAGAGATTAGGTGTCATCACGACACCTTTGGTAGGATTTTGGGTCGTGATCCCTATCTATTGGAATTTCAAGTTCCATCTCTCGAATTATTGGTGCATAGCTTGTAGAGTAAAATTATTTCTTGCTCGGATGTCGTCTTCCTAAAGAGACTCCATTCATCATCACACGCATGTATTGGACATCTTTTAAAAAACATAATGGTTATCATCAAACTTTGACTTTTTTCTCAATTTTTCATACCCACTCTTGTTTTTCTCTCCTCAATTAACCTTTGGGAAAATACTTTGTGGATTTATAATTAGATCCAACTCGTACCAAAACCCTTAGTAGTAAAATAAGAAACTTTGAGACACTAAAAAAAGTGAAAAAACCAACAAAAATAGCAGGATTTAGTTGAAACATGACTTGAACATAGAAGAAAGGATTTTAGAACAATATCAAAGGAGTAAGAAAAATTAATTTTTTATTATCCATTCTTAAAGCTCTAGGATTCACTCTTCATGTTTCCTTTCTTGATTTTTGAAACAAACATAGATAAAATCTGATTTTTGAAGAGTAATATTATCCTTTTTTCTTTCTTTTATTTTTTGGATAGATTATCATTTTTTTCTTTGCTCTGATAATGTATTATAGTTTACTACTATAGTAAATTTTTTGATTCTTACTTTTTATTTTGCTCTTTTGTTTCAAGTAATGCCCAAAATTATCACGACTAAAATCTTGATAGAACCGCTCTTAGACCAATTGATAACACAAAGGTTGGAGATCTAAGCACTTAAAGAAAATAAGAAGAAAAATGCAGAAGCAGTAAAAGAATATAATTGAACTTGAGAAAGCAAGAAAATAAACTAGATATATGTAATTCAAGGAAGATCCAAGAATCCTGAGATGATGTTAATATAGGCTTTGGCAAGATCCTAGTGACAACAAGTTGGTTATGAATTCAATCACCTTCACTAGAAATAAACAAATCAAGAACTAGAGTCGGATCTTGACTTCTAGTTTGAATAACTTACGACAGCAACTAGTCAAGAAATTTTCCGACTTTAAAGAATATCAAAAGAAACCCAAAATATCACATGAATGAGGATTATCTTACTACCTTAAGCTATGAACTAATTGAGGGTTGAAAGATAAATCTCAAAGTAAAATTCACAAAGGTTCAAAAGAATTTACAATTATAATATTAATAATCTTCAATGTTGTAAGTTACAATAAGGAACTAAGTACCCTTTATATAGAATCTTATAAAGGTCTGGTCAAAGAAAATAATTAATAGGAAAGATATTTCCTAGGGTATAGAAGACTACCCACACTTTGTTCAATAAACTTTAAAGTTATTCAATTGAATAAAGCATAGTCTTAAAGACGGATAATACTATTTTTGGATTTTTGTAGTTTCTCCTTTTTGGTGCAGATTTGGGCTCCATTCTACCTTATCTTGGACTTTAATTTGAGCCTCCAAATAGTTGTAAGACTTCGCCAAAAGATCTTCCTTGGACCGGAGCTCTTCTTCTACCATAAAATACTTTTTATTTGTCAATTGAATCCCATTGAGCTTGTCTTAAAATTTATTTATTTGAGATCTTGTCATAGGCCTTCTTGGAGCTTCCAAAGTTTCATCCATCTCTCTTTAATGACGTTGAGCTGTCATGGATGCTATCAAAATACCTTTTTAGTTGAAAAGATTTTCAAAGGAGACATGCCTGGAATCCCATTAAATTAACTCAAATTTAAGTCGCAATGCTCAAGCAATCACTCTACATATAATTAAAGTAGATAAAGGTTAAGACATTATCAAAATTTTAGGTTTCTACCTCTTTTCCAAAAACTAGGGGTTTTGTGCCTGAAACTATGTTCATCATGGTTTAATCAATGCCCAAAATAATTGATGGCTTAGGATCATTCTAAACCCTTGCCAGTTGATTACAATAACTAAGAGAAGATAAAGTTCTTACCTTTGAAGGATTCTCAATATTCCACCTCAAGTGCTCGTTGTTGGATTTTAAGAATCTATGCATTCGGAAATTTTTTTTATATTAATCCTTGTTAATTTGATGTTATAATCAATGGGTTTTGAGTAGGAACTCACCTTAGATTATTCAGGAAGTCCCTATGGTTTTTTATCCTAAAACGTTGGCCAAAACAAAGTGAGAAAATAAAATTTACAACAATAACAACAACAAAAAACCCAGTATGTTCCCACTAGGCGGGGTCTGGGGAGGGTAATTTGTACGCAGACTTTACCCCTATCTAACATGTAGAGAGACTGTTTCCAATAGATCCTTGGATCATGAAGGGTAATAAGAAGAAGTGGATAGCAAGAAAGGAAGAAAGAGGGAAGAGAAAAGAAAAAAGGGAGAGATAAAGGATAAGTAGTACCAAATACTAGCAATAAGGGATACAATACCTGAGACGAACAAAACTACATAACATAATACAAAACTAAGAATAAGAAGGGATATGCGTGCTACTAAGACTATCGGTGAGCCATTAAAAACTACCCACTAACCTTCTACCTTAATTCTCGACCTCCACACCCTCCTATCAAGGGTCATGTCCTCAGTAAGCTGAAGCAGCGTCATGTCCTGTCTATTCACCTCTCCCCAGTACTTCTTAGACCTACCTCGACCTCTTCTAAAACTCGCCATGGACAACCTCTCACACTCCTAACAGGAGAATCAATGCTTCTTCTCTTAACATGTCCGAACCATCTCTGTCTCGACTACCGCATCTTGTCCTCCCCGGAGGCTACTCCCACTTTGTCTCGGATAACTTCATTCTCAATATTATCTCTCCTGGTATACCCACACATCTATCTCAACATCATCATCTCTGCTACTTTCATCTTCTGCACGTGGGAGTTCTTGACTGGCCAACACTCAGCCCCATACAGCATAGCTGAGCGAACCACCACTCTATAAAACATTCCCTTAATTCTTGGCGGCAAGTTCTTATCACATAAAACACCAGAAGCAAGCCTCCACTTCATTCATCCCGCTCTGATACGATGTGCGACGTCTTTGTCACACCCCAAACCTCGGGAGGCGTGGCTGGCACTAGGTGTCATGCTGGCCTAAGTGAACAACTCTATAACTCATGATCATTCGACCAAAACTAGAACATACATAGGTCGAGTTGGCTGAACTCATTCCTTTTGTAACTATGGGCCAACGTGTCCACAACTCATAATGTACAAGTGTAAGTGGGAAAACACTGTATCACTAAATCATTTTTCTTAAAACATGAATACATATGGGTCGTCAATCCCTCTGCAATACTGTACAAAATAAACCTTTGTGTCTACAAAAGCTCTAAGATTATTCGACATCAATGGGACAAGGTACCGGCCTACCCATAAGTCTATAGTAAAACTCTGACATGGTGACTCATAGACTCGGCTGCACTCCGTATGAAGTGGATTCTTACCGATCCTTCGCTAAATTCCAATCTCGTCTACTATGAGGGATCGTCAAATTGATTATCTATACCTGCAGGCATGAATGCAGCGTCCCCAACAAAAGGACGTCAGTACATATAATGTACTGAGTATGTAAGGCATGTAAATCAGTATATAAAGAACATGGAGTACATCACTCAACCTGTAAGTCTGGATAACTATGTATATCATTTAATACTTATAGTGTCATGCATATGCGTATGAATGCCATGTGGTGCATAGGTACATGTGTTTATAACATCATCAAGCCTCTGATGGCTCCCATCATATCATCCCGGCCACTGTGGGAAAAATCATCAACGTATACCAGCTGATCAGGTCGTGGTGCATATATAATGCCATAACATTTCCCATAGCCCATATATATATATATATATATATACATATATATATATATATATATATATATACATATATACATATATATATATATATATATATATATATATATATATATATATATATATATATATATATAACGCCATCTGGTCATGGGTCAATGTGCACGTATAAATGCATTTAAATGCATATGAAATATGTTAATAAAATCTCTCGATACGTCATAATTCCATTATGCCTCTGATTAATATCATAAAATAAAATTTACCAACTTACGTATTTTTTTGAGACCCATGAACAGATGATAAAATAATATGACACATGGGAATCAAGAACACAAGTATCTCTAGTATTTCTATGAATATAGGCATTTATGGAAGTTGTGCATTTGCTCATTTTGTTCGTGTAGTGTAGATCATGTCAAAAAGAAATAAGAGATAACATTAACATACCTGGAGTAGGGAAAAATCCGTACAATATTCTTGGAAAATATTGCACCGTACTCCTTTAGAACCGCAAAATTTTACGTTGCTACGGTTCTAATAATTCTCATTGGAATTGTTTGGTTGCAAGAATTTCGTTGAAACCTTGTAGGAGAATTTGATTGCAAGAAAATTAAAGCTAAAATGAATTGTATACGACCAAAATTGGGGAGTCTGATTTTGAGAACATTGTGGCACTCCACGACTGGCCTCGAGGAGCCCGTTGTGGAATTTGAAGTTTGACCCCGAGGTACACCCCTCGAGGGAGCATATCGGAGGTTCACTATGGTCCACCTCGTAGAAGTATGAATCGATGATCATCATGGAAAGGAGGGAAATTCCCAAGGACATGTTGCTAAAGCTGACCAGGTCTGCAAGAATGGTACAAGTCTGTACTGAGTCGTTATATAGCTGTACCAATAGTATTTATCTGCATTAATTAGACATGTACTATGTTGGGATTCCCCCTCCTATATAAAGGGGACCCATGTCATTTTGTAACACATGAATATTGAACACATACATTCAATACAATAGAACATTCTCTGCTCTCTTTGTTCATTATTATCTCTCAGATTTATTTCTCCTTACTTAGTGTTCTTCGTTTGTTATCTTCATTTATTATCTTCATTTACTATTCTTCATTATTGCTAATCATTAGCCGCAAAAGGCTATCCCCAAGGCCCCCAATATCGTTATATCTTTGTTGATTGCTCATTACTTACCATCTTAGCTAGACCTCGAGGCCCCCCTGTTCCGTCCAGCTCGAGGCCCAGCCTTGTGATAACTTCGGTTTGCTTATCTCATTTTCATTATTTACGCTTGTCATTTCCCAATAATCAACTAATGTTATAATAGATCACATATTTTTAGAACCACAAATCAAATATAATTGCTAAAACCATTTTCAAGGTAACTAGTTTGGCGCCCACTGTGGGGCTAAAGATAATAGTGATTATTTTATTGCTAGTTTTCTGATAACACACGTTTCCCAAGGACATGTTGCTAAAGCTGACCAGGTCTGCAAGAATGGTACAAGTCTGTACTGAGTCGTTATATAGCTGTACCAATAGTATTTATCTGCATTAATTAGACATGTACTATGTTGGGATTCCCCCTCCTATATAAAGGGGACCCCTGTCATTTTGTAACACATGAATATTGAACGCATACATTCAATACAATAGAACATTCTCTGCTCTCTTTGTTCATTATTATCTCTCAGATTTATTTCTCCTTACTTAGTGTTCTTCATTTGTTATCTTCATTTATTATCTTCATTTACTATTCTTCATTATTTCTAATCATTAGCCGCTAAAGGCTATCCCCAAGGCCCCCAATATTGCTATATCTTTGTTGATTGCTCATTACTTACCATCTTAGCTAGACCTCGAGGCCCCCGTGTTCCGTCCAGCTCGAGGCCCAGCCTTGTGATAACTTCGGTCTGCTTATCTCATTTTCATTACTTACGCTTGTCATTTACCAATAATCAACTAATGTTATAATAGATCACATATTTTTAGAACCACAAATCAAATATTATTGCTAAAACCATTTTCAAGGTAAATAGTTTGGCGCCCACTGTGGGGCTAAAGATAATAGTGATTATTTTATTGCTAGTTTTCTGATAACACACGTTATTCTTCACACTTTTTCTTGTCCAAGATTTTTGGTTGTCAGGCTAAAACATGTCAAACTCAGCTAATGCACCAGTGCATGGCAACAATGGCCTCAGTTTTCACGGGGAAAATAATACAGCAGCTTCAGCAGCCGGTGTGCCACCGCTCAACCCCGGATTAGCACCTATTCCCAACCCATTTGATGTTGGCTCGTATATTGCTATATGCACAGATTTGGGTACGGATGTCAGGGGAAGTGTGCAAGGAGAAGTCCAACCTAATGCACAAATAACACATGCTCGAAATGAAGTCAGCCTAGAAATCATTTTTTTCGAGATGTTGTAGGCACAACAGGTTGCCATTGCTCAGATACAGAGACAACAAAAAGCACCGAGCACGGCAGGGCCAGAAACAGCTCCTCGAGTCCAGCAAGCACCAAAAAGATCGAGTAATAACGGGTCAGGAACAGACCCCACTGTTGTGAAAATGCTTGAAGATCTCACCAAAAGAATTGAATCAGGAGAAAAGAAGATAGAGGCCAACGACAAAAAAGTAGAAAGCTATAACTCGAGGGTCGACCAAATCACGGACGCACCTCCGGTTCTGAAGGGGGTAGACTCAAAGAAATTCGTGCAGAAACCATTTCTGTCGAGCGTGGCTCCGAAGCCTATTCCGAAGAAGTTCAGAATGCCTAATATCCCAAAGTACCACGGGACCACAGATCCTAATGAGCATATTACCACCTATACTTGTCGTATAAAAGGGAAAAACTTAAAGGACGACGGGACCGAGTTCGTCTTGTTTAAGAAGTTTGGAGAAACACTGTCCAAGGGGGCCATGATGTGGTATCACAACCTCCCCCCGGACTCAATAGATTCGTTTGCCATGTTGGCAGACTCCTTTGTAAGAGTGCACGCTGGTGCCATTAAGGTCGCAACAAGGAAGTCCGATGTCTTCAAAATTAAACAGAGGGAGAACGAGATGTTGAGGGAGTTCGTATCCCGCTTTAAGATGGAACGAATGGAATTGCCACCAGTCTCCGATGACTGAGCGGTTCAAGCCTTCACTCAGGGCTTGAATGAACGAAGCTCGATAGCTTTGAAGCAGCTAAACTAAAATTTGATTGAGTAGCCCGCTGTAACTTGGGTGGATGTACAAAACAGGTATCAATCAAAGATCAGGGTCGAGGACGACCAATTAGGGGCCCCCTCGTGATCGGTATACCCAAGAAGGCTCTTGGCAAAGAAGTATAGGTTTGAAGAAAGGGAATCGAGACCAAACAAAGAAAGATACAAACCGTATGTAGATGATCGAAGAAGTGCCTCGAGGCGCAACATACCCCGGAGTGATAGAAAGATCGATTGAGGCCAAGGTTCCCGGGGACTCATGAGCAAAACCGGGTTGGATAGGCACACTGGGTCAGTAGAGGCGCCTCGGTTATCTAAGTACAACTTCAACATCGATGTCTCAAACATTTTATCAGCCATAGGTAAGATCAAAGATATCAGGTGGCCAAAACCCATACTGTCAGATCCTTCACAAAGAAACCCAACTTAGTATGTAAATATCATGGCACTCATGGTCATAGGACCGAGGATTGCAGAAATCTTCGACAAGAGGTAGCCCGACTTATCAGCGAAGGGCACCTTCGAGAGTTCCTCAGCGACCGAGCTAAGAACCAATTTAGGGAAAGAGAGACGAATAGAAAAAATGAACCGGAAGAACCTCAGCACATCATCCACATGATCATCGGAGGAGTCGACGTCCCACAGGGACCCGTTTTCAAGAGAACAAAAGTATCCATCACTAGGGAAAAGCGAACTCGAAGCTGCATACCAAAAAATGCTCTTTCATTCAGCGAAGAGGACATCGAGACCTTGTCTCAGCCTCCTAATGATGCACTGGTAATTTCTTTCCTTTTGAATAAAATTTCAAATTAAATGTGTGCTCGTAGACCCAGGTAGCTCGGCCAACATAATTAGATCGAGGGTAGTGGAGCAACTCGGACTGCTCGATCTGATTGTGCTCGCCTCTCGAGTCCTTAATGGATTCAATATGGCGAGTGAGACGACCAAAGGAGAAATCATCCTTACAGTCACCGTGGACGGTATAATCCAAGACACCAAGTTTCATGTCATAGAAGGTGACATGAGATACAATGCCTTACTCAGAAGGCCATGGATACACAGTATGAGACCGGTGCCGTCAACCATTCATCAAATGATGAAGCTTCCAACGAAGGACGGAGTGAAAACAGTGTACGGGGAGCAGCACGCAGCAAGAGAGATGTTTGCGGTGCATGATGTGGCACCGGCATCGACACCCTCTACCTCAAAAGAGCCAAGAGACAAGCAAACAACCAAGTAGAAAACATAACCTACATTCTCGGATGCACCCGAATGAGTGAATAAAGGATTGTGTCGTGTCCTCGGAGCAAGAAATTGAAGCGTATCGAGGCTCGAACCCTATCATTGCTAAGGTTCAATCCTCTCCCCTTTCATTTATGTTTTATACTAACTTATTGCAGGTTTTCAAGTGTGCAGAGTTGGAGCACCCTCCAGCTCGAAGACCTTGGGTTTTAAAACATGCGTTGCTCTCTTTTTCCCTGAGATCGAGTTTTATCCCAAATGGGTTTTACCGGCAAGGTTTTTAACGAGGCATCACCTATATGCTACCTAAGAAAAACTCAACAAATATTCAAGGCTTCTTTTCAATGAACCTCGAATATTGGGGGAAGCACCCCTGGAGGCTACCCTTTCGAAGAAAGCAAGTTATGCCGAAGATGGCCTCGACATACCAATGTTGTAATGGACCAAACGGTCAAACAAATCGTGTCCATGTAGAATAGTCGAGCCCCCGAAGGAAAAAAACATGTATACATGTATCAAGTATTCACTACAGATGAGGTTAATGAGTTCACAAGAGAAGAGGGACTCCATCAAGCAGTAGTCAT
>ML315026.1:0-15467 GCA_005239505.1 Nicotiana paniculata
TGATAGAGACAACTAATCAAACTATAAGAAGTATCCGAGAAGGAAGTTCACCAACGGGGGGAAACCATAACCTTAGACCTTTATTATAATTATTTACAACACATTGTTAGTAATTGTTAATTATTATTATTGTCAGTAGAATTAGTAAAATATCACCAATTTATATTAAAAAGTCTTGAGAGAATTGATTGAGTAAAAGTTGCGTATTCTAAAGCCTTGATTGATACGTAAATTCCCGGTGGGATCGACTCTGGGCATAATACCCCGAATTATATTTGCAATGCCCGATTAGTCTTTTATAAGATATAGTTGAGCGTGATCAGCTTCCACAAGTCTTGAATTTTGGTTCTTAGGTATTGATAAATCATTCGTTTTCCAAACAGTTTGACTATCAGTGCATGCTTCCATGGTTCGTATATTCTAGCTTTGTCCGCATCCGTAAGTGTGATCTTACTCAATCCATGTGTTGTAGCCTCCTGTATATTGGTGCCTCCCTCTACTTCCACGGTGTAGTCAATATTATAATCATCCGAATTTTGCAGTGTTGGAGCAAAACTCGTAGGATCATTTGATATGAGCATCTCCTTGAATGTAGGTGTAGTTGATTGTTGTGGTTGATTTTGTGATTGTATTCCGTTGATATCCGGTGGTTTTGGGGGGATCAACGGTGTGAGTGTAGGATTGTTAGGATTCATGCCAGAGAGAAAACTTTTTGAGTAAATGTGTGTGCTTTAGACTCAGCTGAACGTATAGTTTTTCTCTTTTGCTCTTAATCATCTTTAGCTAACAAATTGTTAACTAATTATTATAAAACAATAAAAGAAGAAGAAGAGTATTGCACAGAAAAGTAATAGAGAATTTTTATTGATTTTGGGATGAATTACAATGGAATAGGACCATAAATAAAATACTATTTATAACACTAATAACTTTTTTTTTGTAGTTTTTGCTTATTTACTTTGTTGTTATGTCAAATCTATGGAATAGTGGAAACTTTTTATTTTACACATAGGTCCAATAAATTCTAGGAAGAAACAGATTTATTATGCATTTAATTTTGTTTAACTCTTTTCATTTTTCATATATATTTTTTTTTTTTGTCTAAATACTATTTCCTTCTAATCCTCATTACTCTTTACATTCCATTCAAATGGGTGAAGTACGTGGGGTTTTGGATTAGTTTATTTTAGGTGCTTATTGACTTTAAAGCCCTTTTCTAGTCTTATGATGTTTGACAATAATAAAAAACGTTTAAAAGCACTTATTTTTAGGTATAAAAAGTACAAAAATAAGCAAAAAAGCCAAAACTCGGGTATTATTGTTTGCAATAAATTTCCAAGTCATGAAAAAAAAATTGCAATCACAAAATAAGAGAAAAATATTGTTACTAATCAATTGCGAGTACAATTATGTTTCTCCCTTGATTCTTCTCTCATGTTTATGTTCATGATTCGAGGGCTGAAGCAACATATTTCTCGAATGTAGGATGATGCAGAACTCCTGGGGATGTATTTGATCTTCAACTTCTTGAACTATTTGATTGTCAAGAAGTATCCAGTCATATATATTTTTATTTCTTTGTGAATAATGCCTCTTCAAGGGAATATGTATCCCTTTATATAGGCGTGAGTAGGGTTTAGGGTAAGGTAATCTCCAAGTAACCCTAATAGACTCCTAGGATTTCAAGAGTCCTGTAGTATCTTTAATTTAGGATTTAGCTTGTCTGTTAAAATTTCGATGTCTATAATTACTAACATGGCTTTTAGCTTATCAACTACTTTTTAAAAGCCAATCCAAAACCCTCTTAAATATGTTTCTTTTCAGCACTCTAATTCTTTTCTCAAAATTCTCTTCTTTTTTTATTTCCACTCATAATACTCTAATAGATTTGTTTTTTTCCCCTTCATTTGGTATTAAGAGGGAAAAAGAGTATATGAAACCAAAATCAGATAAGGAGAAAAGAAGAATGACCCTAGTCAAGTAACGTCGTTAAATTGGAGTACTAATGCAGACCTCATTAGCACAACAAAAAAATTTGAAGAAGCTGCTTTATACTAGAATAAGTACACATTTGGAAACATATTCACGCGTAAACGTAAGTTATTAGCTAGACTCATGGGAATTCAATCTTCTGTTCACTATCCCACAAGTAATTTCCTTCAAAATCTAGAGCAACAACTAACAATTGATTATAGTAACATTCTGCGCTTAGAAGAAGATTTTTGGAAACTTAAATCTGGTATACCATGGATAAATGACGGTGACGCCAATACTATATTTTTCCATATGACCATCCTACAGAGAAAACGGAAAAATAGGATTACTGCTTTATAAGATACAATAGGTAATTGGACTTTTAACACTGACGATATACATAGGCAAAGTTATGAATACTATCAACATTTGTTTGCCACATACCACACACTTTCTACTAATAATGTCCAAGTATCTCCTTCAAATGTAATGGAGCATGCTGACTACCAAATCCTACAGGTTGTTCCTAGTGAACTTGAAATTATTCAGGCTCTGAAAGGATTCAAGCCTTATAAAGCACCTGGTCCGGATGGACTACATCCTTTCTTCTACCTGAAATATTGGAATGAAGTAGGCCCTAAAGTCATTCATTTTTGTAAATAAATTTTCATTGATAAGGTCATTCCCCTGATCTCAATCGCACTTATATATGCCTTATTCCAAAAGTCAAGCATGCACCCACTATTCAATAATATAGGCCTATAAGCTTGTGTAATACTATTTATAAATTAATTACCAAAATAATTGTTAACATGATAAAGCCCATTATCTATAAGGTTATATGACCCACACAATCTAGCCTCCAACAAGGAAAGAGATCTTCTGACAATGCTATAATAGTTCAAGAAATTATTAGTCATTTTCGTAAGATGAAAGGCAAAACAAAATATATGCTTCTTAAATTAGATCTTGAAAAGGCCTTTGATTGGTTGGAGTGGTCTTTCATAAGAAAAACTCTTTTATATTTTAATATTCCAACCTCACTTACAGAGTTAATAATGTCTTGTATTATTACTACAACTACGTCAATACTTATTAACGGAACATGTACATCCTACTTCAACCCTTCACGAGAAATTAGAAAAGGGGATCCTTTATCTCCATACATCTTAATCATGTGTATGAAAATGCTCTCTCGCATGATTAAGCAGTCAGTAGATTACCTACACCGACAGTCAATTCGAATCTCTAAACATGGTCCGGATCTTTCTCATATTTTCTTTGCTGGTGACATCATACTGCTTTCTAAAATCAATACACAAAGTTGCCATGCGATTATTGATGTTCTTAACCACTTCAACCATATTTCTGGTCAAAAAATAAATTTTGATAAATTTAAAATATTTTTTTCAAATAAATTCACCCCTTCTAACAAAACTTTTGTGTTACAATCCTTTGCAATGAGGGAGGATCAATCATTTAGAAAATATCTGGGTTTCCCAATTTTTACTAAGCGACCTAAAAACAGTGACTTCCAATTTATGCTTGATAATTTTAAAACCAGGCTAAGGGTTGGAAAACTAAGTTCTTAACTATGGCAGAAAGAACCACTATTGTAAAATCCACACTCAATTCTCTTCCTAATCATATCATGCAGTATATTCATATCCTGACCAACATCGTTAATAAAATGAATCGTTACCAAAAAAATTTCCGTGGGGAACCACTGGCATAAGAAAGAAATTGCATCTTCTCAAATGGGAGCAAATTACAACCCCTACGATCAAAGGCGATTTGGGTATCCAAAACCTAAGAACTAAAAATTACGCCTTGTTAGACAACCTAGCCTGGAGAACTTTCCATAATCCTCAATCTCTTTGGGAAATGACCCTTCTAAATAAATACCTCCATCTCAAACTTGTCATTGCTTCTTCTTCAACCTGGCGTAATATTCTAAAGAGTTGAAATTACTATCAACGGGGTATCTACTAGAGAGTAGGAACAGGGACCCATATTAATCTATGGACTGATCCTTGGGTTCAGACGGGTACAACTCTGAGATCTGTACTTATAGGTCCACTTCCTAAGTCAAATGATACTCATATTGTTTCTACTGTCCTCAAAAAAATATTATGTTTGGAATTGGACAAATTTTTGTTTTGACATTCCTACAGAAATAGAATCGATAATAAACAAACAATACATCTCCATATACACACAACCACATGATCAACTTCTATGGGGTCTCACAACTAGTGGTAAGTTCACTGTGCAAACTATGTACAAAGAACTGACTAACAATGGCAATTATTCCACAAACTTTTGTAATGACTTTAAATGGGTATGGAAACTGCCAGTCCAACCAAAGATTAGAAGTTTTTTATGGCTGGTTTTCCATAACAGATTACTTACTTTTTATTATCTCAACTACATAGGAATTTCTATAAATGATAATTGCATCCTCTGCCATGCTAATCAAGAAACATTAAATCATATTTTACTTCATTGCCGCTATGCCAAACAATACTGGAACAACATAGGATTGCACAACTTTCCCACAAAAGTTTCACTTACTGTTGCTCCTATCCATTGGTTGACTAAGCTCATCAACTATAAAGGAATTCAACTTCCTTACAAAGTAAATTCAAAAACTTTCCTAACTATAAATCTTTGGCATTTTCGGACAACTCGCAATAAGAACCTATATGAGCATAAAGAACAAAAGCCAAATTCTTACAATGTTTTAAATCAGGCTATAGAACATGTATACATGGCAGGCTCAAAACACGTGCATGCTAATGGGGTACCACTATATCTAAGATGAATTCCACCAAAGATAAATTATTACAAACTTAATACGGATGGGGCAACATCTTCTGAAATGGATGCGGATGGAATTGGATGGGTCATTCGAAATCATATTGGTGATTGGATGGTGGGATTTGCTGGCCCAGTTTTTCATCTACATTGTATAACTGCTGAATTACAAGCACTCATTAAAGGATTAAGTATAGCCATACAAATGCAACTGTTGCTGCTGGAAGTGGAAATAAATGCAAAAGGGGGTAATTACGCTATTAGGTAGTGAACTCTCCAAATATTCTAACTTAATTTCCGATTATAGGTACCTCCTCAAGATACTCCATAATCCAGTAGTCGGGCATGCGTACATATAAAAGAATGGGGGTGACAGACCACCTTGCAAAGCTGGGAAGTAGAATGCAACTTGCTGCCACGCTTCAGATTGTTAAACTGACCTCTTCTATAGACCAACGGAGATTGACATCTCAACGCATGGTTCCTATCACAGATGTGCAACAACTGGATGACCAAGCGAGTAACACATGTTTTGTTATTAATCATGTATCTAATGAGACTGTTGAACATAATTTTGGGAGCTTACGTAGCACAAATACAGTCTCTACTAGTTTAGGGATCGTCAGTGTGAAAATCGGGGAGGCGATACCTCACATAGATATGACAGAAATGATAGTATATCTATTGCTAGCATATGTAATATGGCGCATGAGCATCAAAATCCTGTACACATATTTTAATATATATTAGTTATCTTTGGTCCCATAAAAAAAAACTCGTTAAATGTTAATCAAATCCAAGGGTGAGTAAGAGGGTGTTTGGCTAAGGTTATAAGCTGGTCAAACTAGCTTATAAGCACTTTTCGGCTTATCTACGCCTTTGGTAAAGTTAAAAGTGCTTATAAGCTAGGTGCTTATAAGTCAAAAATAAGCCAGAAGTCATAAGCTGGTCACCCTCAACTTATGAATTTTTAGCTTATAAGCACTTTAAGTTTGACCAAGATTTTTACTATTTTATCCTTCAAATATCCTTTTTTAGAACAAAACTCCTACATCGATATTCACTACCTCAAGTATTTTATCAACCTAAACCTCCCACATTTTCAAGTCTACAATTCTCATTGACTATTTAAGATACAGAAATTCTCTATTCCTTTGCATATTTGTATCAATATAATTGTGTATTAATCTTTGAACTGTATGTAATAAATGAGGACATATCAATTTTTTGGTGTATTGCTTTCTAAATATTGTGGTGATAAAGACAATGTTTGTTTCTTTTCAAATATTTTGTCCTATTTAGATTTATTCTTTACTGAGAAGCTTTTGTCAATTTATTAATTATTATAACTTATCATTATATGCCATAAAATAAATTATATTTATCATAAAAATTATCTTATCTAAGCACAATTGTATTTAAAATAAAATGCCATATAGGATATTTTGTATTTGAGTCGATGTTGAATCTAAAATTTTGAAAAATTTACGCCCTTATAAGTGTAAGCAATTCTAAGGTTGTTTAAGTCATTTTAACAGAAAAGAGCTTATCAATACTTTTTTATCAAATACTGCAACAATTTATTATCAATTTTGTATTTTTATCCAAACACATAACTCCTTATTTATTAAATTAGTTTCAGCCCTTAAATTAGCCCGTAATGCTTATCAACTACCTCAAATTAGCTAATCCAAACGGGCTGTAAGTCACCTGACTTCACAGTAACCGAGGTAATAATTCCTCATTTTAAGCCTCTCCGCTTACAAAATTTTACTCCAATTTGCAGAAGCCCAAAAATCCTTTGGCGCCAATTCGCCTCTCTTTCTTACTTTCGCCGACAATCGGAAATGCAGCGGCAGAAATCTATACTCTCCTTCCTCAAGAGACCTTCATCGGAGGACCAAAGCTCCGGCAATAGCAAACTCAACTTTCCAAATCAAAATGCAGTCCCTGTTACCAAAAATATTCCGATTTTGGGAACTGAAACTCCTCCTGAGAAGCTGCCACGTCAGGTTCTCCCCTTCGACAGTGGCCATGATGGAAATAAGTCTTCTGCTTTCTCTTCTATTAGGCACAAGTTTATCAGAGAAAAACAACGCATTGATCGGTATCTCTTAATTCCGAGATGTTCTTATTTATTTATGGAATTTCATTGCTTACAATTTTAGTTATCTTCTCTCTGCTTTATCACTACCTAATTGTAGTTATTGCATGGTCTTATTCATACTTGATATATTGTCAAAATTACGTTATTTACTCCTAACTTACTGCTATTCGGAGCTTACATTTGATACTATTATAGTCCATTACAAATCGAGTTTATGTTTAAGGCGGTGTAGCTATGTTCAGTTGCTGCTCACTGCTCCCTTGCAATTATGACCTGCTATGTTGCAGTTGAAGGTGTTAGCACTAGTACAAAGTCTTTAATTATTCCCTCTCTCTAGTTTATTTGAGTTACCCTGTGTCACTCATGGCTTTGTTTCCTACTATTTTGTAAATCGGCTTTTTATTTTTAATTGATATAAGCCTTGTCAAATTTATGTAAATTTGCTGACGTGGTGTATTCCTATTTGTTACTCCTTTGCCATTGAAATAGAGGGTTTACATTTTAAACTATTATGTCCCATTAGCAACCATGCTTATGTTAAAGGTGGCGTGGTTAAATTTTACTGTTCTATCTTTTTTAGGTGTCGCAATAAGCATGGTGTTAGAGTTTGGTTCTGTTTCTTTTCTTCTTGTGGGTGATTGAATGCTCACTGCTTCCTTGCTTATTTTGATCGCTATTTGTTATGTAAAGTTGAAATGTTAACCGCCTTTTGATTATATTTTGTGCACAGAATATTCATACTGTCTTGCGACATGATGTGTGATATTAACTACTTTTTTGATATTGTGTACAGGGATCTAGTGGAGAATGATTCTTTTGGGATCCCCTCTCCTTGTACAAAAAATGAAGGATCAGAAAAACTGGGGAATCCTTCTGTTTCCTTGCAGTCAGGCTCTAATAGAAGTACTGTTAGTTCTAATAGAAATAGTAACCAAGAGGGTAAAGGATCAGTATCTCTTATACAAGGTGATGATCATGGTTTTGGGCCGGAAACACCAAGTATGCAGCCTTTTGTACCTGGGTTAAAAAGAGTCCAAGATGACATGCGTACCTCAATGGATAGGAGTGACCGCTCTTCAATGAACGCAAGCAAGAGGATTAAGAGTCTTGAGGGTTCGACTTTTGGAAGGAAGAACCTTGAAGCAGAGTTTGAAATGACTAGCAAGTTTGAATGGCTTCATCCATCTCAAATCAAGGATGCGAATGGTAGAATGCCAGGGGACCCACTCTATGACAAGCGAACACTGTTTATTCCTCCTGATGTGTTGAGAAAAATGTCTGCTTCTCAGAAGCAGTATTGGGATGTCAAATGCAAATACATGGACATTCTGCTTTTCTTTAAAGTGGTTAGTGCTACTTTACCATCTTGTATATTCTTCCTTCCAGCCGCTTCGTGTCATCAATTTACTGGAAAAAATGACTTTGCGCCGTCATCGTATGCCAGTTCATTCTTTTTCTTTCTAGTGCAACAAGTTTTTGAGCTATGAGCTTTTGCTTTTAGATAGTGTTACGCGCTGATTGTACTTCATCATATTTAATAAACTGGGCTATTAGACAACCAGAAAGAGTAACGATCCAGATGGATAGGCTTGTGAATATGGAGTAACTGGATTACCTAAAGGCTTCTACATGGAACTTGGAAAATAACCATGTTTTACCTAATAACGTAGATTCTTCTGTATCATTATGATAGGATTTTGTAACACTTGTTACATTCCTTGGACTATATCCTTGGAAAAAAATTCGAAGTTTTAAATCCATTAGGGAAATTCTATTTCTCGTTCTTTTGATATCTTTTGTTATATATAAGTGGGACAGTTATGCACTGCACAGTGATATTTACTGAATAATAATATACAATTCTTTGCTTCTCTAATATTTATGTCATGCATTAGTTTGTTCCAGATAATTGTTTGGATAAGTTTTGTTTTAGGTTTAATATTTGCATAAGTATTGTTTCACCTATTTATTTATTTCGGTATCAATTTATTACACAGTGGTATCGCCAATGAGGAAAATGTTCGTAAAATTTTCACAAAACACTTTCCTGTTTTTGACAAAATATTTTTCCTGGTTATTGTTTTTTGCCTTCATTAGTGGTCTTAAGAGTATCCTCTTATTATATTGTGCCGTTGGCAAGGAGTACCCAAAAATCCATGTCTTAGGTATCATGAATTTGGTAGTGACCACATGATAATAATCTTTTAAGTTTGTTCTTCATGTAGAATCCACGGGAAGTAAAATTTTTTTAACTATTAGGTCACAGAAGCCGTAGTTATTTTTCTTCTAAAGTTTTGATCCAAACTCTAAATCTTTGATTCACTGTATTCTGTGTTGAAGATCCATCTCAATTCACTCTAAGGTTAATTTTCTAACAAGATATTGCTATATGGTATAGCTTCTAGGATTTTTCTAGGAAATGCAGATTGTTTTCTTGGCTTTCAAGTTTCTCGATCTACAATTTTAGATCTTCTCTTTTTCTGTAGGTTATATATATGTATCATACATTTCTCTAGGTCTCTGTTTACCTAGTAAAAGGAGTGACGGTATGAAATCTTATCGTGGAAAGAGTTCCTAATTTACTAAAACTGTTGCCTCTTGCTGTTAGATATCTGATGCACGTTTCTTTTTCCTCTGCGTTATTTGCTGCAGAAAAGTTACTTTACTAATTTGAAAGTCTTTCTTTTCACATATTAAGAGTATTAACCATACTACTGAGATATCCTGATTTAAACTTTGAATACCATAAGATACCAGGTTTTCGGATAATACACTGCTTAAATAGAAGTTACAAGGTTTTCAGGGTCACGCTATTAAGACTGGACAGATAATTTGCATGCGATGTTGGTTTCTTAATTTTAAAGACATTAATTGTTGAAAATTTATTATTAGATGGTTAGCAATGGCCCTACTATTGAATATTGATAGGACCTATTGGGAAAAAAGAGGCCTCACTATTGATAGCCTAAGTAAATATTTGTTAGATGTTGTGGATTTTCCAGCCAATCATATGGGAGGATTATTTGTGAAAACCTTTGGGATACGTCTATTTGTTTGTCGTTGCTGGCTTAGGCAATGCATGTTTGAATCCTTCTATACATTTTGCAATTCCTTTTGGAGAAGAACAAGGAATGAAACGAGTATTTGGAATGTAATCTGGATCTACTGCTAATAGTTAAAGGACAGTTTAGGCGAAGATACTTGCACCATAAGTGCTTGGGTACCCTATATCTGGTTAGACGTGAGGAAAAGAAAATATTTGCTTTCATTGAAGTTATGGTTTGTCTTTGTTTGATTTTCAATACTGCAGTAAATGTATTCTTTTATTTTCTTTCATTTCGAAAAAATCGCGCACAAGGCTTCTTATCTGATATAGTTTTCTCTGAAATATTAATGCTTTAAAAGGGAAAATTTTACGAGCTGTATGAGCTAGATGCTGAAATTGGTCACAAGGAGCTCGATTGGAAAATGACACTAAGTGGCGTGGGAAAATGTAGACAGGTATGCTATACGTAAGTCACTTGGGATATCTGAAAAGGTAGTTTTGGTAATTTTCGGTCTAGTTTAATCTTCTGAATCTGATCCATAGACTTTATTTCTTGCTTTTCTTTCAGGTTGGCATATCTGAAAGTGGGATAGATGAAGCTGTTCAGAAGCTCCTAGCGCGAGGGTAAGAGTTAGAAGTCTCATTATTTCTTCCCATCTGTCCAAGCCTTTGGTGGATAGAGTTACGTGGTACCCGTATTGATGGGAGGTAGCATGTACCTCGTGGATATAGTCGAGGTGTGCACAAGCTGGCCGAAACACCATGGTTATAAAAAAAAGAGTTAGAAGTTTCATTTTCCAGATCTGTATCTTTTTTCAGGGAAACAGGCTAACAGTTTTTGCTGCTGCCAGTTTCCAATTTCCTATTTTCTAATGACTGTACGAGTTTATTAGTAATTGGAATTTCTGATTTGCTTCATCTTGATCATTTTTTTAACAGTTCATTACTATGTCACCTTTTCTCTGCATGGCTTATGACTTATGTTAGTAGCAATTTTTAACTGACCACCTTGTTGATAATACTTGTTTAGTATCTTATTAGGCATCTTTTCATTTATCTAACTACTTTGAAGGTACAAAGTAGGACGGATGGAACAGTTGGAAACATCTGAGCAAGCAAAATCTAGAGGCTCTACTTCTGTAAGTGCAGCATGAATTTTGTGAAAGCATGAAGTCATTGACTTAACCTAGTTCTTTAAAAACAGTTGTAATGCTTACTTTCAAGTCGTTGAGTTAACCTAGTTCTTTAAAAACAGTTGTAATGCTTAGGGCTGTGTGAGGTTAGTGATGGTCCTTTAACTGTTCTACATGTGATAATAAACACATAAGATACATAGAAGCAATTAATGCTTTGAAAATTCTGGATACATATACATAGTTTGGTTGAGCATTCATAAATTACCTAGTTCTTTAAAAACATTTGCAGCGCTTAGGGCTATGTGAGGTTAGTGATAGTCATTTAACTGTTCTAATGTGATAATAAAGCAACAGAAGATACATAGAAGCAATTAATGCTTCGAAAAATTCTGGATGTATACATTTTTATGAATCTTTTTGTTGGGCACTCATAAATTTCTTCTGCATCTCTCAAATGAGAGGCTATACTCTTTGTTCATCATGGCATTGAGTGATTTGATGATGAGAATATTGGTTTCAGGTTATTCGCAGAAAACTAGTTCATGTATCCACTCCTTCTACCACAAGTGAGGGTAATATTGGGCCTGATGCAGTTCATCTTCTTGCAGTTAAGGAGGTTAGCAGCTTTTAATATTAATTGAGGCCATTGGCATGATACAGTTCTGTTAATTGTACATGCCAGTAGAGTTATCTGTTATATCTGCAGAATAATGCTTCATGCAATCTTATGCTGCTTCTGTTCTCTCCCCAAATTTTTAAGAAAAAGCTTTAAAATCTTTTAATGTCCATATGGTCATCCTTGTGCTATAAAATGAGACTTCAAACTGAGGCAGAGGATTTATTGGCTTCTTGCACTGTTACATATAGACTTGCAATGAGCTAGAGAATGGTTCAACCGCTTTTGGCTTTGCTTTTGTCGATTGTGCTGCTCTGAAAGTTTGGGTTGGTTCCGTAAGCGATGATGCATCTTGTGCAGCTTTGGGGGCTTTGCTGATGCAAGTACGACACTTTAAGATTAATATCTTTCTTTGAGTAACTTAATAGAAGATCTCGTATCTTTCTTTGAGTAACTTAACAAATGTGCGATTTGTTTGCTTGATTATTTTATATTGCTCTCTGTTGCATCTGTAGGTGTCACCGAAGGAAGTTATATACGATGCTAGGGGTAAAGCTTTTTTTAAATTAGACTTTTGGGAGGATTATTTTTGTTCTTTGGAAATAACTATGTTGAGTCTGACTTCCTTGTCTTGCACTTCTATTTTTATAGGTTTGTCAAAGGATGCTCAAAAAGCTCTGAAAAAATACTCATTAACAGGTGATATTTGTGTGTTTCTTAAATATGTTTCTTAAATAGTTGCTTACTGTATCATGAAATGGCTGTGGTTGTGATAATTCTCTCCTGATTATCCAAGGCATTATGTCCTGCCTATCATGTCAGGAAGCTGTTTCTTTGTTCGGGCAGTTCAGTGTGAAAGCCTGGATCTTCATATTCGTTCCATTTAACTTTTGCCCTTAAAGCCATGTATGGTGGTCTTTATTTGGCCATTATTTATAGTAAGTTGCGACAAATTCCCTAAAGAAGATGAACTTTGAAAAGATTATAATTCTTAAGTGGTCATTAGTGGGACCCGCAGTATTGTTTATTCTGCAGTTGGAATGAGATTAGTTAGCAGTGAGCAATTTAATGCTATAACTAAGGTCTTGTATTGCCTATGAGATATGACCTGCAATTTAATGCTATAACTAAGGTCTTGTATTGCCTATGAGATATGACCTGGTGGAGATAAATTGAGAAAGGATAACTTTCTTAGTTTGTTTGAGAGACTGTCCGCTTTTGTCAAGTTTTGCCGGGTGATATCATTGTGGGACATGTTATCCTCTTTTCTAGAATTTATAGAGGAATAACGTTAGACCTGTTTCTTCTGATAGTGACTGTGATAAATAGAAGATTAAAGGTACTTTTCTATTATCATCAGATTGTGTTTCATGTAAGAAGATTCACGAGCCCAAAGGAATTATAACAGATTGTTGTTTCAATCATTTCCGCCCAAAATCGTCGAAGATTTAAAGCCAATTGTCACCTTTTTTCTAGAAAATCCATAGACAAGAAATCACACTCACGTCTTCGTGTACATTTCCTTCGCTCGAGCTTATCTGCTCCTAAGTTGAACTAATCTATTTATTCTTCTTTTCAATTTCTTGTTTCTCTTCTTTCTTTAACTTGCACATTTTAGGGGAATTAGCTAGCTGAGAGTAGCTCATCATCCAATTTCTCTATCAATATTTTCAACTGCTTTAAACTTTTACCCCTTTTGCTTTTCTTGAGATAAATAACAATATTACTGTGAGAATGCACGGGAGAAAAATCTATTATTCACATGTCTTAACAATGATACAATAGGCCGTATATATATAATACATGTCCTACTCCTAATACATATGAGATTAGGGTTATTTACTACTATTTAACTACCAAACTAACACTCCCCCTCAAGCTGGTGCATATAAATCATATGTACCGAGCTTGTTACATATATAACTAATACGAGGACCAATGAGGAACTTGGTGAAAATATCAGCAAGCTGATCATTCGACTTCACAAATTTTGTAGCAATATCTCATAAGAGTATCTTTTCTCTGATGAAGTGACAATCAATCTCAATGTGTTTAGTCCTCTCATGGAACACCGGATTTGATGCAATATGAAGGGCATCTTGATTATTGCACACAAGTTCCATCTGGCTGATGTCACCAAATTTCAACTCCTAGAGCAATTGTTTGATCCAAATTAGCTCATATGTTGCCATAGCCATTGCTCGATATTCTGCTTTTGCACTAGATCGAGCAACTACATTTTGTTTCTTGCTCTTCCAAGACACCCGATTGCCTCCTACGAAAACACAATATCTAGACGTAGAACGTCTGTCAGAAGGTGATCCTGCCCAATCAGCATCTGAGTATCCAACGATCTGCTCATGGCCTCGATCCTCAAACAATAACCCTTTGCCTGGAGCCGATTTTACATACCAAAGAATGCGTGCAATTGCATCCCAATGACTATCACAGGGTGAATCCATAACTGACTTACAACATTCAAAGGAAAGAAAATGTCAGGTCTAGTCACTGTGAGATAATTTAATTTACCAACCAGCTGCCTATATCTTGCAGGATCGCTAAACGGCTCCCCCTGTCCTAGCAGAAGTTTAGAATTCGGATACATCGGAGGGTCAATCGGTCTACAACCTGTCATTCCTGTCTCCTTAAGAATGTCTAAGGCATACTTCCGTTGTGATATCACAATACCTGAGCTAGACTGAGCGACCTCAATACCCATAAAATACTTTAGTTTGCCCAGATCCTTAGTCTGAAAGTGTTGAGAGAGATGTTGCTTCAATTTAGTAATACCATCATGATAATNTGTGACCGGCGCAGGCGACATACAAGGCCTCAAAACTCCCCCTGAGCAACAAACCCAGGTGGTTGCTCCATGTAAACTTCATCCTCAAGGTCACCGTGTAAAAAAACATTCTTAATGTCCAGCTGATAGAGAAGCCAATGGCGAACAACAACCATGGATAGAAAAAGGCGGACTGATGCTACCTTAGCCACGGGAGAGAAGGTATCACTGTAATCGAGCCCAAATATCTGAGTATATCCCTTGGCAACAAGACAGGCCTTAAGTCGATCAATCTTGCCATCCGGACCAACCTTGACTGCATACACCCAGCGACAACCAACTGTAGATTTACCTGAAGGAAGAGGAACGAGCTCCCAAGTACCACTCGTATGTAAAGCAGACATCTCGTCAGTCATAGCCTGTCTCCATCCTGGATGAGACAATGCTTCACCTGTAGACTTAGGGATGGAAACAGAGGACAAAGAAGAGATAAAAGCATAATAGGGTGATGACAGACGATGATAACTTAAACCGACATAATGGGGATTAGGATTAAGTGTGGTCCGTATATCTTTTCAAAGTGCAATCAGTGTACTAGGAAGAGACAAGTCCGCAGTAGGAGCGGGGTCAGATGCAGGACGTGAATCAGCTGGGCCTGATGCTGGGTGCGGACGACGATGATAAGTCAAGAGTGGTGTTCCTGTGGCTGGGGATCTAGGAGGAGCCACACTAGACTCCCCAACAATTGGAATGGGTAAGACTTCTGTGGCGGAAGGTGAAGGAGGAGCTGTAGTAAACTCCTTAAAGGTCGGTATAGGTAAGACCTCAGATATATCAAGGTGGTCAGAAGAGGTAAAGAAAGGTTTAGACTAAAAAAATGTGACGTCTTATGACATAAGGTACTTACGAAGATCAGGTAAGTAACAACGATATCCCTTCTGAACACGAGAATAACCAAGGAAGACACACTTGAGAGCACGAGGAGCTAA
>ML315026.1:15558-56903 GCA_005239505.1 Nicotiana paniculata
CCACAATGGAGGGCACGAGTCAAACGACTAACAGATGCAAGATTAAAAGGACAGTCAGGGACATAAAGAACGGAATCTAGAGTGACAGAGGGTAGAGGATTTGCTTGTCCAACCCCTTTTGCTTTAGTTTGAGATCCATTGGCTAAAGTAACAGTGGGAAGATACTGTGAATACACAATATTTGACAAAAGTGATTTATTACCAGAGATATGATCAGAAGCGTCTGAGTCCACAACCCATTGTCCAAGAGTACTAGACTGGGAAACACAAGCAAAAGAATTACCAGCAACAGAAGTATCAGTCAGAGCAACAAAGGCTACTTGTGGAGATGACTGCTTACTTGCTCGATATTGAAGGAACTCATACTCCCTTGAGATAAAGAAAATTCCTGGTAACCTGTAGTCTCGGTCTGAGCAACATAAGCATTTTTGGGTGGACGGCCATGTAAAGAATAGCACATGTTACGAGTGTGTCGAGGTTTATGACAATAAGAGCACTTGGGTCTAGATCTTCCAAAACGACCTCCTCCTCGTCTATTCTCCATAGTTGGAGATGCCCGATTGTCCACTGACTGAGGATGCGAGAATAGATGAGTCAAGTGTCTGTGATGAGAACACTGAGTGACTTGGTGCTGCAGCAAGGCGAAGTAATCGAGAGAATAATTCATCAACTGTGGGGACAGTCGGACTAGCCAAAATCTGATCGCGTACTGAGTCAAGATCATTAGGAAGTCCAGCAAGAGTAAGAACTAGAAACATCTTTTGTCGCTGCTCTTGTTGCTTCTCAATACTAGCAGAAACTGGCATCAACTTCTCAAATTCCTCCATGACTGCCTGTACTTGTCCCAAGTAAGTAGACATATCTAATTCATGTTTCTTTAAATTTGTCATCCGTGATATCACATCATAGAAACGAGATATGTCATTAGTGTATAAGGTACGAGCCTTTTCCCAAACCAAATAACATGTCTGGAATGGACGAAACAAGGGTATCAACTTGGAATCAATAGATCGCCACAGAATACTGCATAATTGAGCATCGATCTTCTCCCAATGTGTTTTGGCCTTTTCATCTCCTTCGCTAGACTTCTCGATTAGATGATCTTGAACACCTTGACCTTTACACCACAGCTCGACAGACGAAGCCCAAGCTAAGTAGTTTGAACTTCCCATTAAAGGTTCTGAGGTAATCATTACACCGGAACTGCCAGAGCCCGGGTTTTTAGACCCGAAAGCATCAACTCCCAAAGACATCGTTGGATTGAAGAGAGGTCTATAAAATTATCACCAAATAACAAAAAGAATCAATTGAAAACTCCCTGAAACAGACGAGGGAGACACTGTTTTGCCGGCAAATTACTGTAGCTGCCGGAAAACAAACAGTGTAGTCGCCGCAAAAACTCAAAGTTGTCAGAATCAAACGAAAATAGTATGGGTAGGGTCGAAATAGTAGGCGACTCAACTGTTCTGAAGAAACGTTTTCAAAAAAAGGCTCCGGCGCGTGAGCTCATGCGCTCGCCGGAAACCTAGCTTCTGACGGCGCGTGAGGATGGTTCTGCCGGAGATGTTCACTGGGATTGGTCACCGGACGATGACATATCTTGTGGTAGTGTTGGATTTTGCACAACACTGATGGAGAGAGAGATAATGCAAACAACTTTGAAAAAGTTGCCGGAAAATTGAGGCACGACGACTTCTGCTCTGTATTCTAGTTCCCGGATGTGTCTCACCACCATGGCTCTGATACCATGTGAGAATGCACAGGAGAAAAATCTATTATTCACATGTCTTAACAATGATACAATAGGCCCTATATATATATATAATACATGTCCTACTCCTAATACATATGGGATTAGGGTTATTTACTACTATTTAACTACCAAACTAACAATTACAATCCCTGGTAGTGTTCAACTAGAAGAAAAGTTACTAAGAAGGCCCAAATTGGTCCTTATCATAAAAACAAAAGAAGGCCCAATTTGGTACTGTTATGATAAGGTTTCTATAGTGCATGCAGTATTATTCCAAGCCTCCGCTGTCATAGTTAATACTTAAAAGTTAAAACTACACCACACCATGATCACAAATCCATGTCTTCAGCAAGTCGTCTTTCTTAGGATGTACATGCTTCTTGGACAACATCATTGGCACAAGCAAGTTACAGCTAGTCTATCTTATGGTTCTCAATGTGCACTACTCTTTAATGTTCATCCATTTCCATCTGATTAAAGCATGTTTTATAATGGGCCCATTTTTTTTTATTTCATATTAAAAGTATAAATGTCACAAAAGCCATGCATAAAGGGGCAGTCACTAGTAGGAGATACAAAGGATTTTTTTCATAACTGTGGGTTTACACCCGGGATCAACATTGAGCCTCTACGTGTTTAACCTAGTTGTTGATTAGCTAACCAACACAATACAAGATGAGATCCCGTGGTATACTATTCGCTAATGATATTGTTGCTAAATGACGAAACCATCAAGGGTGTCAACCGAAAGCTTGAACTATAGAGAAGTAAACTAGTGAGTAAGGGTTTTAGGATAAGTAGAAGTAAGACTGAATATATGTGCGTGCAAGTTTAGTCTGCACAAGAAGAGTGAAGTTGTAGTGAGATTAGACGGGATTGTGATTCATAAACGTAAACTATTCAGATACTACATTTGTTCTTCCAGCCTCCGGGAGAATTGAATGATATATGAAGATGTTACACATAGAACCAAAATTGGATGGTTGAAATAAAAATAGATGGAGCTGTCACTTTCTTAGATCTCTTGATGAATATCCTTTGTCCACTTAGGTCCTGCAGCACCACTCCTGTTCCCAGTCCAGCCAGGTGCTGATTTTGTTGATCCTGCAGAAGTAAAAAAATTCCTTGACTTGAAAGGTTACTTTAAAGGATCTTGTAATAAGTGGGATCACACCTTTGATGGAGTAACGAGCCATGATGTTGTGTTATGTGCTCTTGGGAGTCTTGTCAATCATTTAGAGCGATTAATGGTAAGTCTCAGAACCGTGACCTATCTTCTGTGTGTAATATTTAATGGTATTATTTTGGTGATTGTTTCATTCTGTCATTAACAGTTAGATGAGGTCTTACGTAACGGCGATATTCTATCATACGAAGTCTATAGGGGTTGCCTCAAAATGGATGGACAAACACTCGTCAATCTTGAGATCTTCAACAATAATGCCGATGGGAGTCCATCAGGCAAGTACAATATTTTTGTCAAATCAAGCTTTGTACTCATTCTAAGGGGCAATTGTGGCAATTATATTTTCTTCTATTCTAACTGTGAGTGATTATTTATTGTTTTCAGGTACTTTATACAAGTATCTTGACAATTGTGTTACTTCACCTGGGAAGCGACTTTTGAGAAACTGGGTTTGTCATCCCCTCAAAGATGTGGAGAAAATCAACCATAGGCTTGATGTGATTGACAGACTTGTTGAAAATTCAGAGGCTACATTATCCACTGCTCAATATCTTCGCAAGCTTCCAGATTTGGATAGGTTGCTCGGACGGGTTAAGGCTAGCGTTCAATCTTCTGAAGCACTCCTACTGCCCTTGATTGGTGCCAAAATATTGAAGCAGCGAGTAAGTCCTGTTTGACATCTCAATTTGGTTTGCTTAGTCTTGTTGCAGTTATGTGCCAAAAGATGCTCTCACTACCTGAATTACTAGTTTGTGTGGTTACAACACAATAGTTCAATCTGCTTCCAGTAAGAAAGACTAGCCGATATAGTAGCTGAGCATCTATTTCCATTTTCACACCTTTTTTACTTACCAGACGAATAATAGATTCACACCTTTCCTACTTCCTAGACAAATGAGCAATATGCAGAATAGTTATTGATTGTTCTATTCAGATGGTAGTTTTTGCCTTTCTGGTGAAATTTTATTTCAAAGGGGTTGTTTGTTATTCTGATGGTTGTTTATTACTTTAATGGTTGTTTGTCCAAGAACCATTATTCTAACTCATCAATCAACAGTGTTAATTCCGGACTAGCTTAGTCAGCTGTATGGATTCTCTATACCATTCGCTCTTTTTTGATCCCATTTCATGACAAAAATAAATAATTCATTTCTTAAGATAAAATAGCGGTTCTCTAAATCTCCCAATTATTCTTGCATTGACGCACAAGTCTTTGACTAGACCGAAAAGAATCTTGGCAAACACATCACCTAAGTTAACAACAATGATTATCCTTTGCTTATATCATGTTGAGTTCTTAGCTAAGTCTGCAGTCATTCTCAGAGACTGTAGGTCCTTTGTGACAATTTTCGTTCATGCGTATTTAGGTCTGCCTCGTCTACATGTACATCTTCAGTCATGATCTATGTTGCTCGGACTCTCCAAAAATATCGGCGAGTGCGTGTCGGATCCTCCAAAAGTAGTGCATTTTTGGAGGATACTACACGGGTGCGGCCGCATTTTGGAGAGTCCACACAACATAGGTCATGATAGTGTGGCACCTATAGACTGTCATATTTGGAGGTAATCATGACACAGTCAAACCTCTCATTTTATCCTCTTCATGCGCTACTTACACCCATCAGATATATTCATTTTTTATCTTGTCCAATATTGTGTTGACCATGCATTAACTTTAGCATTCACATTTCTGTGACACTTTGTAGATGTGTTGGTTACTGGTTATTGCTTTTGCTTTTTATCTATTTTCTGATTTTTATGATGCTGTTATTATTTCTATGGTTTTTGTTGATGGTATTGATATATTGTCTCTTTTCGTCTTCTTGAGCTGAGGGTCTTTCAGAAACAACTTCTCTACTCCCTCGGGGTAGGAGTAAGGTCTGCGTACACTCTATCCTCCCCAGACCCCACTAGTGGGATTTTACTGGGTTGTTGTTGTTGTTATTTGTAGATGCGTTGGACCTTAGAGGCCCAACGTTCCCTCCTATATGATATTGTCATCTCATAATTGTAGTATAGTAATTGCTTTTGCTTTATTAGGTATCTTCTTTTCCTGTTCCTGCTGTGCACTTTTACAGCACTCCTTGATTTCAGCAGTCGTAATTTAGATCAATGTGAAGTCTCATATATCATGCCATTCTCCTGAAAAACTGAGCCTTCACATAATTTGTTTGCATTTGGGCACCACTTGGACACCACTGTTTCACCCTCATTTTTCTTATAGGGGTTAAACTTGCTCTCTCTCTCTCTCGGTGTGTATATATATATATTCCATTACTTATACTTATTTTAAACCTCTTACCCTCTAGAGTGCTTCAGGTTTAGCTTTTGGCTGACTCCTCGTGTCTCTCATTAGCTTCTTCAATTTAAAACAATATCATGTGCAAATAACACGAAATATGGACCTTCATCCTATATATTATTTTATTGGTTAGAATCCATAATTAATTTACAACTAGTAGGGGCTCAATGGGTAACTTCTCTATATCCTTCCAGTTTTCCCACTCTTCTACCTACTCTTAGTTGCATATCCTTTATGGTATTTATATGTTTGATAATTTCTTTCTATTCAAGCATCCACCAAATGACTTTTCTTGGCACTTTTCCTGGTTCAATGGATATCCTTCTTCCTCCACCTACAGATTTCCATAGATCTTCTTAGCTAAGGTAGGAGGCAATTTTGTTGTTACCCTTAAAAACTAAGTTGCTCCGACACGACAGTTTAAATGCTGCACCCGTGTCGACACGGCACTAGTATGGGTGTGGTTATGGGATCCGTACATGATTTGGTCAAATAATTTTTGGTACTTTGACCACGACGGACAGAAACATTCAAAACGAGATACAAGTTGATTCCCAAAATTAGAACCAAAACTACGGTAAATTTGAACAAAATAGCATACCTTATCTAAGAAATCAATCCTTTACCTTTTTATAACTTGAGAGTAAAAACAAAATCCACACTTTACAAGCTATACGCAAGTCTTCCACAAAATTTCTCATAATTTAGAGATATTTTTATAATGTTGAATTGTTTTTAGCCGGATCTCTGCACCTGTATCTGTACTAGGATCCGTATCTCCGAATCTTAGAATTTACATCTCAAAGGATCCGACCTCTGGATCCGCACCCATGTCGGACACCCACACCTATGTCCGAGCAACTTAGCTTAAAAATTCTCAAATTTATTCATTTGCTCCAACTGCTAATTTCTTTGCTCTAGCAGTGCTTTACCTCAAATTATCCGAATCTGCCCCATTTGTTTTCATGCTGTGGGCATATTTTCTTTCCTGACTATTATAATGAAAGTGTTTCCTAAATGACCTTTTGGTACTTGAAACTGGAAAAAGTTCATAATCCTATTAAATGTCCTACCACAGCCTTGGGTGGTAATAGATAATGACAAAATGATCGACTACAACAAGTGTCTTCATTTTCACTTCTACTTTTTCTTTGTCTTGCTCTACATTCGTAAGCTAATAATGAAGTTGCTCTAACTATTTCTTCTTTGAGCATTACCTGAATTTTTTTTGCAAGTCCAATGATGTAGATAGGTATCTAATTGCTTACTTCTCTTTTTAATGTTATAAATCCAAAAATTCATATGCTTATTTAATATAAATAACGAATATCTATTTATGTTGGATGTGCTTTTGCACGACTCATTTCATAGTACTTTTGTCCTCCATGAAGAATTTTCTGGTTTAGCCCCTGGGAATGACCTTTCAGCCCTATTGATGTAGTATATAACCTCTATTTCACTTAAGGTTTTATTGTTACTACAGGTTAAAGTGTTTGGGTTGTTTGTTAAAGGGCTACGGATTGGGCTAGATTTGTTAAGGTTGTTGCAGAAGGAACATCTGACCTCTTCCCTGGCTAAAGTGGTATCCTTGCCTGTTCTAGATGGTGATGATGGGCTTGATAAATTTCTCAGCCAATTTGAAGCGGCAATCAAGAGTGACTTCCCCAATTTTCAGGTTTGTGATACAAGATTCTTTGGCTCTTTTCTTGTCAAGATTGTTTTGGACCATTATATTCAACCTCTTTAATATGCAAATTGATGAGAGTGTGCTCGCTATTTTTTCATCTATATTTTCATCTTTTTAAAGTATCAGAGAAATCCCCTGCAGGCTTCTGGTCTGACTCTAGTTGGCGTACAGGTTCAACACTCACGGGGAGTACAGGCCGCCCTTACCCTCTTAAAAAATGAAAAAAGAAAAAAGAAAAAGAAAAAAGAGAAGAATGTGGTTGCTAGTTGATTGTCTAATCATGTGTGTTAGAGTCTGGCCATTAATCCAGTCACAGTTGAAGGAACTGTTACATTGGCAGTCCTTTATTGTTTGGAAAGAATCAGGTGTTTGAAGACTTGGGGAAACATAGTGTAAGATTGACCCTTATATCTGCTTTTCGTCTTTTACTCAGTAGTTCCCAACTTTATTTCTTTTTTTCTATAATCAAATAGTTTGTGCTTGATTTTTAAATCGTTTCTGGATTAGCTACCTTAATAGCAAATTGGAGACATGCTATGGACTGGTTAGGTTCTCTTTAAGGTGTACGTATAATATTGTGCTTGCTTAGTAGTCATGTTTGTCTTTGAAGACCATTGTGAATAGCAGTCTGCTGTTTGATGTAAACACATCATTTTGGTACTGTAAACAACTGCTTCCTTTCCCCATAGCTGGACACACCCTCTACATCCCCCTCCCCCTCCCCTCTTCCAAAAGAGAAAAAAGAAGTAACTAGTTTACCCATCAGTTCATCGATGCAGCTACCTCATTCATCCCTGTGTCATGATCTCGTACTTCAGTTTGATGCTTAGCCATAGTTGTATGCATTATAAACATAATTATACTAAAGCTTTCAGTATGTCCCTTTGTGCACCTTCTATTTTACTAAACCTCATCTCATCCTGCAGAGGGCTGTGTCAGTAATTCCTTTTTCCTGTGCTGTGCCAGGATCATAATGCTACTGATTTTGATGCTGAAACACTATCCATTTTGATGGAGTTATTTGTTGAGAAGGCTACTGAGTGGTCTCAAGTCATTTATGCCATAAGTTGTGTTGATGTGTTAAGATCATTTTCCATTACTGCAAAATTTTCCTCTGGAATTATGTGTAGACCAGCGATCTTGCCTCTTTCAAAGCCAACAAATTTCTGTAGAGAGACTGGTGGGCCGATACTAAACATCAAGGGGCTTTGGCATCCATATGCTCTTGCTGAAAGTGGGGGACTGCCTGTTCCTAATGATCTCCATCTTGGAGGGAATACGAATATCTCCCATCCTCGTACTTTACTGTTGACTGGACCAAATATGGGAGGAAAGTCAACTCTTTTACGTGCCACTTGTCTGGCTGTCATAATGGCTCAGGTATGTTTGGAAGAGATCATACATTCATTTAGATGGTACTTGGCTTCTGGAGTTTAAAGATATCAGTTTCACTGCAGTTGGGTTGCTATGTGCCTGGACAAACATGTGTGCTTTCACTTGTGGACATCATCTTTACACGTCTTGGAGCAACTGATCGAATCATGACTGGTGAAAGTAAGTTATAATCAAAAGAGAGCTTATTATTTGAACTATCTTCCTCCCCTCTTACCTTCTTTTTACTATCTATGTAGTCTTTCATTCTTCGGAAAAGTCTAGACCACTGTCAGAAAGGAATAAAAGTCAGAAAGATAAAAGAGAAAAGAGGAAAAGGGCAATTTAGTTTGGATCGGAAGAGGCCTATAATTGACTTCTTTTGGGATATTCAAGTGATAGCCTTCATTGTAGTGACTATGCTTGTGGAATATCTTATTATCATCACAATGATAAAAGAGTGCCTGGACTTTTCAACTTGACATAAGAATAGCACAAATTGAACCATCGTTGTTGATGTTCTCCACTATCATCATCATTATCATAATGAGCACTGAAAATTTTAGCACTTGGACTATATGAATTTGATTACTTCAGGCTTCAGCTATGATGCAACAGGTTGACTTCTTGTGAGAAATATAGTTCCTGCTTTATCACATTCTTTAGGTATGAGTCGAAGTCCATAGCAGTGGACTTGGCTTGGACAGTAAACTTCTTCACTCTCGGAATAAAGATGAATTTTAGATCAATGGCAGCAGATATTTGTGGTTTCACAATTTCTATCCTCTTCTTAGAGCATTACAAAGAAAAATTGACCATGTGTAACGCTCAGAGCAGAAACATCTATGCCCCACATGCATTTTAAAAATTAATTTTCATTTTCACAGGTATTCATTCTTATTTTTTACTTTTTACAGGTACCTTCTTTATTGAGTGCACAGAAACCGCGTCAGTTCTTCAAAATGCTACACGAAATTCCCTTGTTCTTCTGGATGAGTTGGGCAGAGGAACAAGCACTTTTGATGGATATGCTATTGCATATGCTGTAAGTTCCCCATTATTTTCTTTTATTGTATGATTGATTAGCTTCATGCAAGAGTTCTGTTTTCTTGATAGACAGATTCTGGGAGTCCTTTTGCATTAGTTTACATGATGCTTGATCTGTCTTTCCCAGTCAACTGGTGTAATGCCATGATAAGTGCCTAAGGTGTAATACACAATTATAGTTTAACAGCTTTCTAGTACAATACATTGACCTTCGTTGAGTTACTCGGACAACGTATTATCTAAAGACGTGGCATGACATACCATATTACTTTATCTGAAATTAATGAAGCATTTTTTTGCCATCTGAATTATCTTTTTATGCATGTGACCTGTTCCTAAAGTATAAGATCACAAGATAAAGAATGGAGCTATTGTAGCTAAGAAATTGAGCAAAACTTGTTGGGGCTCGGCCAATGCCTTTAAGATTACTATGTGTTATTGAAAGGGAATCTTGCTTGTCTTTTGAGTCATTTTGGTCGTGACATCTTTGGTTTTGTTTCATACATTCAAGCTGTGAGGTGAACTTTTTGACAAGTTACAAGTTCTGTCCAGGTATTCCGACACCTTATAGAGACGGTGAACTGCCGCTTACTGTTTGCCACGCATTATCATCCGCTCACTAAAGAGTTTGCTTCTCATCCTAATGTGACATTACAACACATGGCCTGCTCTTTCAAGTTGATATCTCAAAGTTCATCTCCAACAGAACAAGAGCTGGTGTTCCTTTACCGTCTAACCTCTGGAGCATGCCCAGAGAGCTATGGAATGCAAGTAGCACTCATGGCTGGAATCCCGAAAATTGTGGTTGAATGCGCATCAAATGCAGGGCAAGTCATGAAGAAAATGATCGGAGAAAGTTTTAGGTCATGTGAACAAAGAGCTTGCTTTTCAACACTGCATGAAGAATGGTTCAAGACACTTCTAGAAATCTCAAAGACTGATGGCGAAGTTAACGATGACCTATTTGATACATTGTATTGCTTGTGGCATGAACTAAAGCTGATAGATCCACTAGCTGAAGATGTTAGTCTCTGAGTTATCTTGTATATTCGTGAAACTCTTCTATGGGAAATGCCGATGAAATTATGATACTAACTGGAAGGTAGGAAAGTTATTGTTGAAGTTTGTATTTTTTTTTTTTTTGGTCAAGAGAAGTTTGTAGTATGTTGTCTGTTCTATAAGAGTAGCAAGGTTAGTAAATTTTTTGTTTTATGGAAAGAGGCAAAAGAAACTGCAATGTTGTAAAATTGTCCTTTACTCCATGGGAATAGTTAATATGGAGTGAATAAAATGTCAAGAAGTTAATTGAACATAGTCATCCTTCATATGTTAGGCAAGAAACAGAGAATAATTGTGCCATTTGCAACAAAGAGTGAAGAATGAAGTACACAATACAATAAATGCTGAACTTTTATTTTCTATTAGGTCAAATTTCAAAGACCTTTCTTCAGGTTTGGTTTCGTAATACTTTGTGGTTTATGATATTACTTCCCTTATTTTGAGTAATTTGTCATTTTTTATACCTATTTATCGTTAATATAAACAATTATGACGTCTTTGCCCTTCCTAATATTTTCATTGTTTAATTAATTATGTAAACAACTTTCTTTAAATATTCTAAAATTGAAAGGAATTGTAAGAACTCTTTTCCAATTGTAAAGAAATTTTCTGAAGGATCTCAAGAAAGCCATTCAAGTTCTTGAGGAAAAGTGACGATTTTGAAACTTTCCAAAAAGGCTTTATATCAAAGAAAGAGAAGCTGAATGAAATACTGGTTGAAAAGCATATTAATGAAGGTGTAAAAGACCTGTTTTTGATTTAACAGTCCCTTCTCGTCATCCGAACGTAACAACCGAAAGAGGCAAAGACCAATAGAGTCACTATCTTCGATCATCTAGAGGAATGGAAACTGTATCTCGATGAGAATTCTAAAAAAGTATCAGAAAGGAATTTCAAAAACTCTTATGCGATCATTAAGGAAAGAAAGATGTCTATAAAATTAATTAAAAAGGATACTACATTTGAAAGGGCAAATTAGTAACATATTAATTTGCTTACACTCATGACAAATAGGTTAAAAATTTACTACAAAAAGAAATTAAAATAAGGGTGGTAAGCATAATCTAATAAATCATGAGGGAGATTAGTTTTACAAAGCCAAATCTAGAGGGGCCTCTGGAATTATCCTTTCTATTATTTAGTGTCTAATAATTAATCATGCGTTTAGGGATCAAGCTTGTTATGACCAGAAATGTTAATCTCTCTATCTATACCATATTAAAAGCATGACGATCCTTAGCGAGATATCGTTTATATTTTTTACCCCTTAGAAATTGATTTCACAATCTTTAAAATCAACTAGAGTTGTTGTTATTAAATCTTTTTTACTAAACTAGGTAAAAAAGTACTTAATATTTAGGACATTAATGTCAATTAAAATTTTATTTTATATAAAAAACAATTCGTTCATAACATCTTTGCTTATTATATGTTGGCATACAAATTAGGTACACACATAAAATTGATAAAGCAATTCAAAGTTCCATTCAATATACACGTTTCTTTCAAATTAAATATTTAAAATATTGTATGTATGTGAACTTATATAATTATTTTCTTGAAAAATATACTTCTATCATTAAAGTGTAGCCCATATTTGACTATCTATAACTTTAATCTATTTTGACCATCTAAAAATTACACGTAATATGAAAATTTTATAGGCCAAATTTCGTAATAATGCAGGAGAAAATGTATAACATGTATTACGGATGAGTTGCCATTATTTTTTTCTTGTTTCTTTTTCAAAAATATTCTATCACAACTCAAAATTTCACCAACTCGTGATAGCACCTAACCCAACCGATTAGGTAAGCCAGACAATTACTAATATAACTCAAATGAAAGATCATTAATAACATGAAACTAGATAGCTGAATTTCATACAATTTTTCCAAGGATTGGTAGTACAAGTCAAGAGCCACTAAAATTTAGGTTACAAAGCTGGTAAGAAAATAAATGCAATATCCGCTTGGCAGATACACGAAGAAGTACAAATCCTAAACTACCAAGAACAAGTGGTAGTTATATCCGGGAAGCGGGTACATCTTTAATGACAGCTTCTGCCATCCATATCAGCTCACCTCCAAGGTGTGCACGTAAGGTGCAGAAGCATAATATGAATATAACCGACGCCACATGTACTTAGTAAGTTGTCACACCCCGAGCCTGGGGGTGAGACCGGCACTCGGTGCCTCATCTATCCTTGCATACCAACTTGCGATTCAGGAATTCTGGACATATAATGTCATACTTTGGCCAAGGGCCACATTGCAAGACAATTTGTGAAGCAAAATATAAAACCGAATAGAGATTAACACTGATTAAATGTCAACATAAAGCTGGGCCGGCAAGGTCGTCATAACTACTATAACTAACAAGCCAACAAAATATACGTACATGGTCTACAAGCCCAACATATTGCACTAACTGACAGGATATGTCTACAAGCCTCTGCTGATGGATGTACTGTAATCGGAACAGGGCCCCGACCTACCCATAACCTATCATATATACACAAGATGTGCACAAAACTTCTAGACCCGGTAACTCCGAAGGACGGGGAGCTTACCGATAAAGCTGAACTCGGGCAACACCTACTGAGGAGGTCTACCCGTATGTCTGTCTGAACCTGCACGCTGAAATGCAGCGCCCCTAGAAAGGGACGTCAATACGAAATAATGTACCGAGTATGTAAGTCAATATACCGAAAACTGAAACTGAACTGATAATCTGAACATATGCTTACCTGCTGATACTGACTCAACTCTCTCAATATAGTAAGTAAAATAGCTGTCCGGCCCTATAAGGATCAATATATATATATATATATATATAACTGCTCTGCCATAGTAGGCTCGCAGTTTAACGTACGAGAGAGTTGTATTTACTGAAGACGAAACTTTAACGTACGAGAAGCGCAAGATGTAACATCCCCCCTTAGAAACATTCGTCCTAGAATGTTTACTCTTAGATACCTTGGAAAAATTTTGCTAGAGTCTCCTCCGTACACTAGACTAAAACCACCCTGCACGCAGCCAGAAAATATACTATACATGCCACACTTGGCCTCACATAGCTGTCTACTATAAATTCGGAATGTCAAAAACAAGAGCTTACTTGAGGACCTACTGGCCTGAATAGGGCTGTGCTGAGGTATCCCACCTCGAGCTATATCTCCCGTTTGAAATAAGTGGGGGTATTTAGACTTCATTTCTTCCTCCGCTTCCCACATCATCTCTTCCACATTCTTGCTTCTCTATAAGACCTTTACGGAGGCTACCTCCTTATTCCGTAGCTTGCGGATTTGTCGGTCTAGGATGGCAACCAAAATTTCCTCGTATGACAAGTCCTCTGTAATCTGTACATCATCCTTGGGCACCACTCGGGTAGGATCACCAATGCACTTCCGTAACATAGATACGTGAAAAATTGGATGGACATACTCCAATTTCGAAGGAAATTCTAACTCATAAGCTACTTGGCCCACTCTCCGAATGATTCTATAAGGCCCAACATACTGTGGGATAAGTTTCCCTTTCTTGCCAAACCTCATCACACCCTTCATAGGTGACACCTTTAAGAATACCCAATCATTAACCCCGAACTCTAAATCTCGACGCCGCACGTCAGAATATGACTTCTGACGACTCTGAGCTGTCAACAGTCGCTCCCGGATAAGCTTTACTTTTTCTATGACCTGCTGAACCAGGTCTGGCCCATGTAACCCAGACTCTCCAACATCAAACCACCCGATAGGAGATCTGCACTTACGCCTATACAAAGCCTCATACAGAGACATATGGATACTGGAGTGGTAACTATTATTATATGAAAACTCGATAAGAGGTAGATGTTCATCCCAACTTATTTAAAATCCAATACACATGCTCGTAACATATCCTCGAGCGTCTGAATTGTGCGCTCGGCTTGTCCATCAGTATGTGGATGAAAAGCTGTGCTGAGATTCACCTGAGTCCCTAGACCTTTATGAAATGACCTCCAAAAATGTGCTGTAAACTGGGCCCCACAGTCAGATATAATATATATTGGTACTCCGTGTAGTCGCACTATCTCTTTAATATATAACTTTGCATAATCTTCCGCTATATATGTAGATCTAACCGGTAGGAAATGAGCTGATTTCGTGAGCCTATCGACTATCACCCATATGGAATCGAACTTACGATGAGAACGAGGTAAACCCGCAATAAAGTCCATGTTTATCGCCTCCCATTTCCATGTTGGGATCTCTATAGTCTGCATTAGCCCTTCGGGCTTCTGGTGCTCTATCTTCACCTGCTGGGGCAACTAGGACATTGAGCGAAAAACTCAACAATGTTCTTCATATCGTTCCACCAGTACACATCCTTAATGTCATGATACATCTTCGTTGACCCAGGGTGAATGGAGTACTACGAATAATGTGCCTGTGACATAATCCTGTCTCGTAGCCCTGCTACATCTGGAACACACAAACGACTGCTGTATCTGAGAACCCCATCTCCCTTGAGTTCTAACAACGACTTCTTCTGCTGTAGAACTTGCTCTCTCAACTCGACCAACTCTGGGTCCTCGTACTGCCTCTCCTTTACTTCAACTATGAGAGATGATTTTACAGTATTTTGGAGTACAACTCCACCATTTCCAGAGTCTACTAACCGAACCCCCAGACAAGCCAATTGATGAATCTCTCTAGATAATTGTCTTTTTTCGTCCTCTACATGTGCTAAGCTACCCATAGATCAGCGACTTAAGGCGTCTACTACAACATTAGCTTTCCCTGGATGGTAGAGAATGTTAACATTGTAATCTTTCAATAACTCAAGCCATCGCCTCTGTCGCAAATTCAACTCTTTTTGCTTGAAGATATATTGCAGGTTTTTATGATCTGTGAATATATCAACATGAATACCATATAAATAATGCCGCCATATCTTAAGTGCACGGACAACCGCAGCTAATTTGAGGTCGTGGGTCAGAAAATTTCGCTCATGCTTCCTTAGTTTCCTTGAAGCATACGCAATTACTTTCCCATGTTGCATCAGGACACATCCTAACCCGACACCTGAGGCATCACAATACACGGCATAACCATCTGGACCCTCTGGAAGTGGTAGAACTGGCGTTGGAAGTCAACCTGTTTTTAAGCTCCTGGAAACTCCACTCGCAAGCCTCCGTCCACTGAAACTTAGTTTCTTTCTACGTCAACTTCGTTAATGGTGCTAAAAGAGAAGAAAAAACCTCTACGAACCTCCGCTAATATCCTGCTAAGCCTAGAAAGATACGAACCTCTGTCGGAGTGGTAGGTCTAGGCCAGGATTTCACAGCCTCAATCTTCTGAGTGTATACCTTTATACCTCAATCAGATACAATGTGCCCCAAGAATGTTGCTGACTTCAACCATAACTCACATTTAGAAAACTTAGCATACAATTTATTATCATGGAGGGTTTGGAGTACCGCTTGCAGGTGGTCCACATGCTCATCCTCTGAACGTGAATAAACCATAATATTGACTATCACGAACATATCTAAATATGGTGGGAATAGGTTATTCATCAAGTCCATAAATATGGAAGGTGCATTCGTCAACCCGAAGGACATGGCAAGGAACTCGAAGTGGCCATATCGGGTCCTGAAAGGTGTCTTTGGAATATATCTCTCCCGAACTCTGACCTGGTGGTACCCCGACCTCAAATCTATCTTTGAAAAGCATCTAGCTCCCTACGACTGATCAAACAAGTCGTCTATCCTTGGAAGTGGATACTTATTCTTAACATTTACCTTGTCTAGTTTCCTATAATCGATACACATCCTTAGCGAGCTGTCTTTCTTCCTTAGAAATAGTACCAGTGCACCCCAATGTGAGGTACTGGGTCTGATGAAACCTTTCTCCAGTAAATCTTTTAACTGCTCCTTCAACTCCTTCAATTCGACAGGTGCCATTTTATATGGAGGGATGGATATTGGTTGAGTTCCCGGAAGCAAATCGATGCCAAAATCAATCTCTCGCTCTGGAGGAATACCTGGAAGTTCATCTGGGAAGTAATCTTTTACTATTGGAATAGACTGAAGTGTAGGTATCTCAACATCTACATCTCTAACTCGCACAATATGATAAATGCACCCTTTTGCGATCATTTTCCTCGCCTTCAGATAGGAAATAAACCTACCTCTGGGTGTCGCTGTATTACCTACCCATTCAAGGATTGGCTCACCCGTATAATGAAACCTAGCTATCTTTGCTCGACAATCAACTGTGGCATAGCAAGTTGCCAACCAGTCCATGCCCATGATAGCATCAAAATCCAACATCTCTAGCTCAACTAGGTCGACTAAGGTCTGACGACCGCAAACTGTTACCGTAAAACCTCGGTAAACCCGTTTAGCAATAATTGATTCTCTGACCGATGTAGATACCGCAAAAGGATCACTTAGTATTTCAGGCACTATACCAAATTTCCCCACGACAAAATGGGGTAATACATGATAAAATAGATCCTTGGTCTATCAAGGCATAAGCATCGTGAGAGCAAATAGTCAACATACCTGTCACAACGTCTAGTGAGGATTCCTGGTCTTGCCGACCCGCTAACGCATAGCTACGATTCTGGTTACCACCTGAACTGGAACCTCTACCTCTGCCTCGACGTCTACCAGCCGAAGACTGAGACTCGCACGCTGAGGGATGCACGGACATAGGTGATCCTGATGCTGAATTCGCTGGTTGCGCCATAACCCCAGACTATCTATTTGGGCAATCTCGCATAATATTCCCCGGATGTCCATATGTATAACAAGCATCAGAACCGGCTCGGCATTGGCCCAAGTTTCCTTTACCGTAGATGACACACCGCAACGAAAATTGCCATGTCTGCCCTGAACCTCGCTGTCGCTGCAAACCCGAAGCATGGGAGCTCTCACCTGGTCCTGAATGAGTGTAACGGTTATACTTGTAACCATGTAGCTAAGGTGGCAGAGGCCTAGGTGTCCGTTCGAAGTACTGGGGCCTATAAATACCCTGCGACTGCTCCTGAGACCTGGAAAATCTCATCCTCTTACGCTGCCCTAACTCAGTCCTCTTCGTACCCTGCTGTCGACGCCTACCCCTTTCAATATTCTGGGAAAATGCTTGAATCTAGGATATATCCATATTATCCTACAATGCAACGGTGGCACATGCCTCGATCAACTTTAGGGCCAGCCCTGCTATAAACCTGTGGATCCTATCCCGCATAGTAGAAACTATGGATGGTGCATATCTGGCCAATGAGTCAAAACGGAGACTATACTCTCGAACACTCATATTGCCCTGCTTGAGGGCTAGAAACTGATCGACTCGATCCTGTTAGATCTCCCGTGATAAGTACTAGTCAAGGAAGGCATCTGAAAAATTCTCCAAAATAGCTGGAGGTGCATCACGTCCCCTAGACCTTTCCCATCCCTCGTACTAATGGATGGCTATATCTCGGAGTCGAAAAGGTGCTAGCTCAACTACCTCTTTCTCCGTGGCATGCATAACTCGAAAGATCATATGAAGCTGATCTATGAAATCCTGAGGGTCCTCCATCTAATCTGTCCCCGTGAACTCTGGGGGACTCAAAGCAATAAACTCTCGGACCCTTGAACTCCTAGACCCCTCAGAAGATTTTGCACTAGCGGATGCCTTAGCCTGTTGCTGGGTAGCTACCAATTGTGTCAACAAATGCAACGCACTCCTCAAGTCCTGATCTAATGGAAGCGGAGGGTGAACTGGATGTGCGATCTCCCTAGGAATCTCCTCAGGTGGCGGAGGAGCCGGTAATGGCTGGGTAGGGGTCTCTACCTGGGTCTCAGATTAGGCCCCATCTACTAGGGATACCCTGCTAGTCCCCTCACCTACTGCTGTTTCTCTCCTCTGGCTAGCCGTAGTATTCCTAGTTACCGTCATCTGTGCATGCAAACTCCAACGCGTAAGTTTAACTCAAATTTCCTATAACTCAGTTTTGCAACACGATTTAGATTTGAAAAAGGGTAACCAACTCCTAAATGCCATGTAGTCCCCTGCTTATATAATGTGGTGCACCACACATCTATAAACAAGACCCTACTAGATACGGCTTGTAGATTCCCTAGGACAGAACTGCTCTGATACCACTTTTGTCACACCCCGAGCCTGAGGGCAAGACCGGCACCCGGTGCCTCATCTATCTTTGTGTAACAACTTGCGACTCAGGAATTCTGGACATATAATAGCATACTTTGGCCAGGGACCACATTGCAAGACAATTTGCGAAGAAAAATTTAAAACTGAATAGAGACTAACACTGATTAAATGTCAACATAAAGCTAAGTTGGGAAGGCCGTCATAACTACTATAACTGACAAGCCAACAAAATATACGTACAAGGCCTACAAGCCCAACATATTGCAATAACTGACAGGATATGTCTACAAGCCTCTACTGATGGATGTGCTGTGATCGGAGCAGGGCCCTGACCTACCCATAATCTATCTACATATATACACAAGATGTATACAAAACTTCTAGACCCGGCAACTCCGAAGGACGAGGAGCTTATCGATAAAGCTGAACTCGGGCAATACCTACTGAGGAGGTCTACCCGTCTGTCTGTCTAAACCTGCACACATGAAATGCAAAGCCCCCAGAAAGGGACGTCAGTACGAAATAATGTACCGAGTATGTAAGTCAATATACTGAAAGCTGAAACTGAACTGATAATCTTAACATATGCTTACCTGCTGATACTGACTCAACTCTCTCAATATAGTAAGTAAAATAGCTTTCTGGCCCTGTAAGTCTTGGTATATATATAACATCTCTACCATATTAGGCTCGCTCATAGGCGCTCGACTACAGTACGCTCAGTATATAACTTACCATCTGATCAGAGGTTGTCCAATAGGGGCCTGCCCATCGATTATAGCTCGATGGCAGTGAAAATATTGTAATACTGTATATATAGATTCTCTTCTCTCTTGACTGGAAGAGGACAATACTCAATTGAATATAAAGTCCCGATAAGGGAGAATACTATAACTTATGAGACTAGAAAAATGTACATAAATTCAGGAATATGAATTTCTCTTTATGCCTCGTTATCAAACTTGTGTAATTACGAGATCATGCCAAAATGAAGGAAGGGCTTAGCCTTAACATACCTGGAGTAGGGAAAAATCCGAATGATGTTTTTGGAAAAGGTTGCACCGTACTCCTTTAGACTTGCAAAATTTTTCTGTAGCTAAGATTCTAATAATTCTTATTGGATTTTTTTGTAGGAATTGGTTGCAAGAAGTCATGTTGTAGTATTTTTTGTAGGAATGTGTAGGGATTTGCAAGAAATCATATTGCTAATTTATAATTCACATCTGATTGTGATATGGTTTGTATTGAACGTCTTAAAATTGAGGTGTCTTGACATTAATGTATTAGGTTGCCACCTAATAAGAAATGACTAAGAGTCATTTGACTAAGATGTGGCTTACTGCCACGTGGGGGTGGGGTGGGGATTTTTATCTTTATCCAACTTATTAGTTAATTAGGTAATGTCCCGTTACCCAGTAATTAATCAATTACTCGCATAATTAAGAATTATCTCAAATTACTTACAATTCTGCTCATTTTTAATATACCTTATACATCATACTATCACGGTCATATGGTACCTTATATGGTACTAGTCCATAAATATCGGGTATTATAGCTCAGACCGTATTTTATCTCAAATCGACAACCTTCAATGAAACTCATTTTCTTTAATTGTACCCTTTATCCTTCATGGCACTTACTTATTGCTTATTATAAATAGCATAAATATTCTAACCTCAAGATAATCTCATCCCCGAGTCTATGTCAATTAACTGAAGACGAAACTTTAACGTACGAGAAACGCGAGATGTCACATAAGTATCTGGACTAACCTCAGTAAAGTAGTGACGAGGTCTTAGGTCAAGGATACTCACTATATATATAACCTGTACAAATCATAACATACATATACACATCAATAATTTCGAAGTCTAAAAATGAAATACAGTATCGTCAAACAAGGCACATAGAGAGGATGTACGCAAGTCTCTTAATAGTTCAACATATAAAGAAGATATGCATTTGATATTAGATAACATATCAACAATTGCATATAGAGAAGATATGCACATGTACTATTATAGTTAAGCTACTTGGAAATATGGATAAGATATGCATCTAACATTATTAAATGCTCAAGCATGCATATAGAGAAGATATGCGTAAAATATCAAATGATTCTTTCACAATTGCGTATAAAGAAGATATGAATGAAAATTCAGATAGTCCGTCAACAGTTACATACAGAAAAGATATGCTTGGAATATCAGATAATCCATCAACAGTTGCATATGGAGAAGATATCCATGATTAAACAAGTCAAGTTACACAGATCCATACATAGAAAATATATGTATGGTGATTCATCTCATCAAGTAAAGCAGCATATAGAGAAGATATGTATAAAAGACATGTATACATCCCAGAACTAGCATATAGAGAAGATATGTAGTGAAAAATCATGTATACATCCAAGTAGTTTGCAACTCAGTGCCATAAACATAATATTGTACGGATAACTCAGTGCCATAAGCATAATACCATAGGGACAACTCAGGTGCTTTCAATCCAGTCCATCACACAAAAAGCATATACAAAAGTACATGTATACCCTCAATGGATATCAAATCACATACTCATGGACTAATAAATAACATAATATAATGTATGCTTGTGGGAAGTATTTTATAACAACTTAAGTTAAGCGGGTACGCCATGTAACAACAAATATTATGTTTAACAAGGAATCAAATCCAACACATGATCTCTAGCATGATTCACGGAGTTCATGTAGTCATACAAACATGTAGAGCATGGTATCATGAATCACATTATCCAAATCAAGGCGTAGTACAACCTAAATACTATGCTGGTAAAAATCATACATAGAAACTATATATACGCTTGTCACCTCGCATATACGTCTCTTCTAATACATTTTAATTAGGCAAATAAAGTCATATCCTAAGGGTTATTCCCTCAACAAGATTATACAAGATACTTACCTCAAACAAGTCAAATCAATACTCTAAAAATGCCTTTCCATGCAAATCGACCTGTGAAAGGCCCTAATCTAGTAAAACATACTCAATAACATCAAACAAAGTCATAGAAAACAATCCCAAATAATAAAGCATCGATTTTCATTCAAATACACAAAGTCAACCCAAAAGTTAACCCGAGCCCGCACCCCAGAACCCGACATAACTCACAAATCTGAACATCCATTCTAATATGAGTCTAAATATACAAGTTTCATATAAAATCAACTCAAAATCAGGGTTCAAATCTCCATTTTTCACTTTAATAAAGTTTTTCCAAAACCCCTAAAATACACTTCTTATCTTTCAAGCCAATATCCTTTTTTCTTCTCTAAGATTCCTTGATTTAGAGCCAAAATTAATGATTGATTTATGTTATAATCATAAATTCGAGTTATGTTTACTTACCCCAATGAATTAGGTGAAAACTCCCTAAAAATATTGCCTCTTACTGAGCTCCAAAAATTTGTGAGAAAAAAAAATTGTAGAACAACCATCCCAGCCCAAATCAGATTCTAGACGATCCTGAAACTCATATTTGATAAGACCAACATACTTCTTGCAAGATTACACCTAAGATAGCCTTTTGAATCACCCAATTTGGCCTTAAAATGAGGGAGATATGATATTTTGAAGTTTTAAAAGAAGTCTAAAAATATCAAGGACATAACCGGAATTTTTGGAATTATTGCACTAGAAAATTAGCAATTGCAAAATCTCCTTTTGTAACGACCCGACCGGTCGTTCCGTGAGATTATCTCCGTTTATGCTTTATTGTATGTTTCTTAGCCTATTTATGTTGTGTTGGGTCGGTTGGTTCGGGTTCGAAGTGGCCGTGGTGAGAGCAAAGACACCTAGTCTCTTAATTGGCTTAATAGTTGGAAAAAGTCAACTGGGAGTTGACTTATTTTTAAACGACCTTGGAATGTGGATTTCATGGCTCGGATAGCTTTGTTAGGTGATTTGGGACTTAGGAGGGTGTTCGGAATGAAGTTTTGATGTCCGATTTAGAATTAGGCTTGAATTGGCGAAAGTTAGTTTTTAGCGATTTCCGGTCAGCAGGAGAAAATAGGATATCGGGGTCAGAATGGAATTCCGACAGCTAGAGTGTAATTTCATTTTGGATATGTGTGTAAATTTTCAGGTCAATCAGATGTGTTTTGGTTGATTTCGGCATCATTGGCGAAATTTAGAAGTTTCAAAGTTCATAGGCTTGAATTTGATGTGATTTTGGTGTTTTTGCGTTATTTTTGGTGTTTCGAAGGCTCGACTAAGTTCTAATGAGGTTATGAGATGTGTTGGTATGTTTGGTTGGGGCCCCGAGGGGCTCGGGATTTGATTTCGGATGGTTAACGGAGGGTTGGACTTAGGAATTTGTAGCAAAATTGCTACGAGTGTCATTTCAATGGTGTGGCCGCACCTGCGGATGGGGAGCTACAGGTACGATGGCCGCAGGTGCGAAAAGAGGCCAGGTTGGAGGAAGCCGCAGGTGCGGTAAACGACTCGCAGGTGCAGAGTTTGGACTTTTAGTGGAATTGCGCAGGTGCACACCTGGGACCGCAGGTGCGGATTAACTGGGCAGGAGGTATAAATAGGTGCCTCTGCTAGATTTTGGAATTTCTTTCATTTTTGCATGCGGTTTGAGCCAATTTGGGAGCAATTTGAAGGAGGAATTCAAGAGTCTTCAGTGGAGGTAAGTTTCTCGGACTATAAACTCATTTCTATGTTATTATGTGACGGATTAGACTTGGAATTTGTGGATTTATGGCATACATTGGGCTTGTAAATTAAGGAATTTAGGAGTTGTTGTGGTCGGATGGTGATTCATTTTATATGTGTATACTCGGGAACGGATAAGGATTCTTGTGACGCAATTTTTATCGAATTCCAAGACCTGGGCCCGGAGCTCGGGTTTGGCCAATTTCGGGAATTGTGCTTAAAATTGATAGCTTTCGATTGGGTATTGTTTCTTTAGCGTAAATTGACGATGTTAATCCGGTTCTGGTTAGATTCAGAGCATTTGGGAGCCAATTCGAGGGGCAAGAGCATCGCGGAGTAGCTTTTGAGCTGTTTTGAGGTAAGTAACGATTGTAACTCTAAACCTGAGGGTATGAATCCCCGGTATTTTATATTATTTTGGTAAATGAGGTGACGCACATGCTAGGTGATGAGCGTGTGGGAGTGCAACGATAGGGATTGTGACTTGGTCTGTTCCGTAGCGACTATTAAGCCGCGTATTCGATTTGAAAACTTACGACATCCTGTATTTTAGAAGTTTATACTTGTTTATGGGTTGTGAGCCATGTTTGGGGCCTCGTGCCGACCTGTTTAGACTCTCATGGGTATTTTTACACTATTCTCACACTATCATGATAGTTTATGTGTGAACTCAGTCATGTTTACAACTTCTTGTTATTTTCACTGTTATCACACTGTTTTGAAACTCAGAGAAGTATTTTGGGCTGAGTCCCGTGAGTTGAGATGAATTGCCCAAGTGGCTTGTGAGGATGACTGAGTGAGGCTGAGAGCCGAGTATGTGAGGATAGTTATGGATCGGGCTGCACGCCGCATCAATATATATGTTATATGTTACATATGGGTCGGGCTGCACGCCGCAACAATATAGATATATATGGGTCGGGCTGCACGTCGCAACAATATATATTATATATGGATCGGGATGCACGCCGCAGCAATATACATGTTGGATCGGGATGCATGCCGCAACAAATATAGCGCTTGGGCTGTAGGAGCCCCTCCAGAGTCTGTACACCCCTAGTGGGCGCAGTCGACTATTATATGGATCGGGCTGCACGCCGCATCGTATTTTATAAGGATCGGGTAGCACGCCACAACAGTATGTATGTATGTATATATATATATATATATATATATATATATATATATATATATATATATNAGATACTGATAGTGTAGTCACGAGTGACTGAGAGGCTTGTCCGAGAGGCTTTATTGTGAGTGATACTGTGCCCGAGGGGCTTATATTTTATGGAACTACTGTTTTCACTCTTCTTTACACTGAGCCTCTAATGATAATGTTGGACAAATGTCTTTATGCGAGATTTTTAAAATGGAAACTGGAGTTTTATGAAATATTCGGAATGTAACTTCCTGACTTGATTATTCATTTCCACTGTTACTCATTATATGGATTTACATGATTTATAAATGCTCGTCACTACACTCAACTTTTTAGTTACTTTGATTACTTACTGAGTTGGCATACTCACTTTACTCCCTGCACCTCTGTGTGAAGATCCAGGTACCGGACCATCTCACTAGTTGATTTTCAGACGTGCTTGGAGTTTGATCGAGGATCGAGGTAGCTGCTCAGCGTCCCCAGCTCACCTCCTTTCCTTTCCTCAGTTCATAGTTTTGTCTTTCGTACTTCAGACTTTTGTAGTAGAAAGTCACCTTATTGTACATTGTATTTACAGTCCTAGATGCTCATGACAGTTGACTCCAGGTTTCGGGGAAATGTATAAATTGTTCATCTCATTTTGCTATTTTATAATTTGCTAATTTTGGGAAGTTATGAAATATTATGATAGTCTGTAATGTTTGGCTAGCCTAGTTCCATGATAGGCGCCATCACGACCGGCTTAGGATTTGGGGTCGTGAGAAGTTGGTATCAGAGCCTAGGTTACATAGGACTCAACGATCATGAGCAGGTTTAGTAGAGTCTTGAGGATCAGTACAGAGACGTCTGTACTTATCTTCGAGAGGGTGCAGGACCCTTAGGAACAATCTAATTTTATTGAATTCTGTCGTGCCATTTTGTTGATTGTGGAAATCTAAACTTCTGTTGTTTCATTCTCTCACAGATGGTGAGGACTCGCGCTACCGATCAGAGTGATCAACCACCAGCTAGACCGGCGATAGGTCGAGGCCACGGTCGAGGCCACGGTCGAGGCCATGGTATAGGTAGTGGGCCATCCCGTGCGGTAGCTAGGGTAGTACCAGTTGATCCCCCTACTATTCAAGAGCAGATCTTCACCGCAGATACTCCAGCGGGACAGGCTCAGGCACCGACAGTGCCTATTGTTTTTCCAAGACTTCAGGAGACCTTGGCTCAGATCTTGACTGTGTGTACCACCCTTGCTCAGGCAGTTGCTGCATCTTCTACTTCCAGTACTTCTCAGGACGGGGGAGGCAGTCAGACTCCAGTTTCCCGAACGCCTGAGCAGGTTACTCAGGGCCATCAGACACCGGGGGCGGTTCCAGCCCAGCGGCTTGCTCCAGTTCAGTACTTCGTGGTTCCAGCTATGCCAGATGATGAGCAGCGTAGGCTGGAGAGGTTTAGTAGACTTCAACCTCTGACATTCAATGGTGCGGAGGGCGAGGATGCCCAGGGCTTTCAGGATAAATGTCAGCGGATGCTTCATACTGCCGGGATTCTGGAGACCAGTGGGGTCTCGTTTGCTACTTTTCAGTTTTCTGGTGCTGCTTTCACTTGGTAGGAGTCTTTTGAGAGGCGTAGGCCTGTTGGTTCAGCACCCCTCACCTGGAATCAGTTCTCTACTATCTTATTAGATAAGTATGTACCCCAGTATAAGTGACGTAGTATGAGATACGGTTTTCAGAGTTGGCTCGTCATGCCACCAAGTTGGTCCTTACTGATAGGGAGAGGATTAGTGTCACGACCCAAACCGATGGGTCGCGACGGGTGCTAGAATCCCATCTTTCAAACACCCCTCAACATGCATCTAAGATATGAACCTGTGTAACATCTACCGCATTACGGAAATAACATACGTGAAGGAAACCTGCCATTAAGGAATATGTACGTATACATGCAGAATACAGTGGCGAGCCGGCAAGGTTGCTATAGATTATTTTACATCCAAAACTGAAAGCCGACAAGGCCACATACAATCCTAACTAGACATACTGTCTATAGACCTCTAACAGAAACATAAATATGCAAAGACGAGACTGTGCCACGTCATACCCATATACACATATGTATACAAACGTATCGTACAAACATCAAAATCAGCTCCGGATCAAATGGAGCACGCCAACTCTCGCTGATCAGGGATCCTAAGAAGGGGGACCGTCAACTTACCTACCTGCACCTGCGGGCATGAAACGTATGGTCCCCAAGCAAAAGGGACGTCAGTACGAGTAATGTACTGAGTATGTAAGACACATAAATAAATACATAAGAGACATGGAAGAGATATAGAGTAATTGACTCAACCTGTATGCCTGGATAACTCTGTATTAATAAATCACTTTTAGCATCATGCATATGCGTATGAATGTCATGTGGTGCATAGGTATATGTTTCATAACATCATCAACCTCTGAGGGCATCCCATCATATCATATCGGCCGCTGTGGGCAAAATCATCATCGTATACCAGCTGATCAGTTGGTGGTGCGTATATAACTCCATAACCTTTACCATATCCCATATACATACATATATATATATATATATATATATATATATATATATATATATATACATGTATATAATGCCGTATGAATATACATACATATATACGTGTATATAACGCCGTTTGACCCATATTTCAGCCACTATGGGCAACATCATCATAATATACCAGCTGATCAGGTGGTGGTGCGTATATAACGCCATAACCTTTTCCCATATACATATATTTACATATATACGCGTATATAACGCCATCTGTTCATGGGTCAATGTGCATATGTAAATGCTTGAAATGCATATGAAATACGTCAATAAAATCTCTCTGTACGTCATAAGGCCATTATGCCTCTGATTAATATCATGAAGTAAACTNACTTAACATACCTGTTCCTTGAATTATTTGAACGAAATGAAGCTTCTGCTTCTTTAAATCTTATGAATGAAATTTTCTGTTTTGGATCCTTTGACACTTGAATGAAATTATTTGCTTCTGCCTCAACGTCTTTGGTTTTAAACCAAAGACACGCTGTTGTCTTGAATATTTTACAAGGGAGTGAAACCAAATCTCATGGATTAATGACAAAATAAAGGGGACAACATTTGGAAATTGAAATCCAGAAAGCAAAAGCAATGTTCTGTTCTTAAGACTTTAAATGCAAAGTCTTCAAAATGAAATGAATTGGAAAGACTTGGATATCCAAAGTCTTGAAAAGAATGAAAGGGTTTGTATCCATTTGACACCTAATCAAGGAATGAATCTTAATCATTTCCTGATAATGTGGCTAGTTTCCACTTGGGGTGGGTGTGGGATAATTAATAATTTTTATCCACTTATTAGTTAACCGGATAATGTCCCGTTACCCGGTACATAATCAATTACCCGCATAATTTAAAAATTACCACAAATTAATTAAAATTCTATTTATTTTTAAAAATACTTTATATATATTACTACTGTGGTCACATGGTACCTTGCTTGGTACAAGTTCATAACTATCGGGTATTATCACTCGACCGGTATTTCATTCCCAATTGTCCATTTTTAACGAAACTCATTTTGTTTAATTCGTGTACCCTTTATCCTTCTTGACACTTACTTCTCTCTTGTTACAAATAGCATAAATACGTTAACCTCAAGATAATCACATCCCCAAGTCTATGTCAATTAACTGAAGACGAAACTTTCAACGTACGAAAATACGAGATGTAACATCCTTCCCCCCCTTAGAAACATTCGTCCTTGAATGTTCAACTCCCCGTGATTTATATAACTTTGGCAGGGTCGCATTTGTAACAACACTACTACCAATTCTCCCTGTAGAAGCTTAATAATCCAACGCCACATAGGACCACAATTATCAATAACGACAATGGCCTCACACGACCAACGAAAATAACAAATAAAAGAATTTGTACACGTACCTTATGGTTATGATGTCTCAGTCGGAACCTTCTCTGGATGAGGAAATAAGTAGGGATATCTAGACTTCATGTATTCCTCGGCCTCCCAAGTCATTTCTTCCACATTGTTGTTTCTCCAAAGTACTTTCACGGAGGCTACCTCCTTATTCCGTAGCTTGCGGATTTGTCAGTCTAGGATGGCAACAGGAATTTCCTCATATGACAAGTCCTCTTTACATCCTCTGTGGGAACGACTTGGGTAGGATCGCCAATGCACTTCCGTAATATAGATATGTGAAAAACCAGATGGACAGACTCCAACTCTGATGGAAATTCTAACTCATAAGCTACTTGGCCAACTCTCCGAATGATCCTATATGGCCCAATATATCGTGGGCTAAGTTTGCCTTTCTTTCCAAAACTCATCACACCCTTCATAGATGACACCTTTAAGAATACCCAGTCATCACCCCCGAACTCTAAATCTCGTCGTCGCACGTCCGAATATGACTTCTGACGACTCTGAGCTGTCAATAGTCTATCCCAGATAAGCTTTACTTTTTCTATGGCTTGCTGAACCAGGTCTGGCCCATGTAATCCAGATTCTCCAACATCGAACCACCTTATAGGTGACCTACACTTCCGTCCGTAAAGAGCTTCGTATGGATCCATCTGAATGCTGGAATGGTAGATATTATTATACGCGAACTCAATAAGCGGTAGATGATAATCCCATCTACCTTTGAAGTCTATCACACAAGCTCACAACATATCCTCTAGTGTTTGAATAGTACGCTCAGACTGTCCGTCTGTCTGGGGATAAAATGCTGTACTAAGACTTACTTGAGTCCCCAATCCCTTTTGGAAGGACCTCCAGAAGTTAGCTGTAAATTGAGCTCCTCTATCCGAGATAATGGATACAGGGACACCATGCAGTTGTACTATTTCCTTGATATAAAGTCTCGCATAATCTTCTGAGGAATATGTAGTTCTAACGGGCAGAAAATGGGCTGATTTTGTGAGCCTATCAATAATCACCCATGTCGAATCGAACTTACGCTGGGTACGAGGTGAGCCTACGATGAAGTCCATATTGATTATCTCCCATTTCCAAGTCGGAATCTTCATAGCCTGCAAAAATCCACCGGGTTTTTGATTCTCAATCTTAACCTGCTGACAGTTAGGACACTAAGCAACAAATTCTGCTGTATCCTTTTTCATTCCGTCCCACATATATATTTCCCTGATGTCATGATACAACTTTGTTGCTCCTGGATGGATAGAATAGCGAGAATAGTGAGTTTCCCCCATAACCAGCTGACGCAGCCCTGCAACATTAGGCACACACAATCGCCCTTGATATTTGAGGACTCCATCTTCTGTAATTTCAAATTGTGTCTTCTCCTTCTGAAGGGTGGTGTCCCTATAATGAACTAACATATGATCCTCGCATTGGCGTTCCTTTACTTCAGTTACTAAAGAGGATGTTGCCATATCTTGAATAGTAATTCCAATATCACCTGAATCCAGTAGCCGAACTCCAAGACTAGCTAGTTGATGAACCTCACGAGCTATTCCCCTCTTTTCTGGCTCTAAATACGACAGGCTACTCATAGATCTACGGCTGAGGGCGTCAGCTACTACTTTCGCCTTCCCCAGATGGTATAAAATTTCAACGTCATAGTCTTTAAGTAGCTCCAACCATCTCCTTTGACGTAGATTCAATTCCTTTTGCTTGAAGATGTACTGGAGGCTCTTATGTTCCGTATAGATATCAACATGAATGCCATACAAGTAATGCCTCCATATCTTTAGTGCATGAATCACTGCAGCTAATTCTAAATCGTGGGTCGGGTAGTTCTTCTCGTGCTTTATTAGTTGTCTAGAAGCATAAGCCACAACCTTACCATGCTACATCAGCACACAACCCAATCCAATGCTTGAAGAATTGCAATAGATAACATAACCATCGGTCCCTTCTGGGAGCGTTAGAACCGGTGCTGAAGTTAACCTGCCCTTTAATGTCTGGAAACCCTGTTCACAAGCATCAGCCCATTGAAACTTTGCTCCCTTCTGAGTCAAATTTATTAAAGGTGCTGAAAGGGAAGAAAATCCTTCCATAAATATCCTGTAATAACCCGCCAATCCAAGAAAGCTACGAACCTCTGTCGGGGTTGTTGGCCTAGGCCAAGTGTTTACTGCCTCAATCTTTTGTGTATCCACCCGGATGCCTTCACCCAAAATTATTTTCCAAAGGAAAGTTATAGAGTTGAACCAGAATTCACACTTAGAAAATTTTGCATACAACTTCCTTTCTTGTAGAACTCTGAGCATAGTACGAAGATGACCAACATGCTCATCCTCTGAAAGAGAATATACCAATATATCGTCAATAAATACAATTACAAACAGATCTAAGAAAGTCCTGAACGCATGGTTTATCAAATCCATGAATACTGCTGGGACATTGGTCAGATCGAACGACATAACCCGAAACTCAAAGTGCCCATATCTAGTCCTGAATGCTGTCTTCGGAATATCTTCATCCTTAACCCTTACCTGATGGTACCCGGACCTTAAGTGTATTTTTGAAAAGCACTTTGCACCTTGCAACTGATCAAATAAGTCGTCAATCCTCGGGAGCGAGTACTTATTCTTGATCGTCACCTTATTCAGTTGCCTATAATCAATACACATTCGTAAGGAACCATCTTTCTTCCTTACAAACAACACAGGTGCTCCCCACAGTGACGTACAAGGTCTAATAAAACCTTTTTCAAGCAAGTCCTTTAGTTGTTCTTTCAATTCTTTCAGCTATGCGGGGGCCATTATATAGGGAGGAATAGATATTGGGTGAGTATCTGGTAGTTGGTCAATAGAAAACTCAATTTCTCGCTCTGGCGGGAGACCTGGAAGTCCATCAGGAAAGATATCTGGAAACTCATTTACCACAAGGATGGACTGAGTGGTTGGTGACTCTACCACATCCTGAACCCGAACTAAGTGATAAATACAGCCCTTTCTGATCATCTTCCTTGCCTTGAGATAGGAAATAAATCTACCTCTCGGCGATGCCGTGTTACCTTTCCACTCCAAAATAGGCTCCCTCGGAAATTGAAATCAGACTATCTTTGATCTACAATCAACGTTGGCATGAAACCAACCAATCCATACTCATTATAACATCAAATTCTACCATATCTAACTCGATTAAGTCTGCTACGGTAGGTCGACCATGAACTATTATTATACAACTCCATATACCTGCTTAGCTCTCACCGAGTCCCCAACAAGTGTAGATACCTCAAAAGGTTTAACCAACTCAGGTTTTATTTCAAACTTACTAGCAACCAACGGAGTAATGTATAATAAGGTGGAACCTGGATCAATCAGTGCATATACATCATCAGAGGAGACTGATAATATACCTGTAAAAACATCAGGCGATGACTCTTGGTCCTATCATCCTGCCAACGCATAAATGCAGTTCTGAGGGCTGATCAAGCTAGATGCTCCGCCTCTGCCTCTACCACGACTCATTGGTGCATGGGGACCTTGCCCAGGGGGGCGTACTGATAATGACGATCCAGCTACAGATCCCGCTGGCTGAGCTACACTTTCATCACCTCTCATCGGATATTCCCTCATAACGAGGCCCAGATAACCACAAGTATAACAAACACCTAATCCCATACGGCACCGTTCGGTATGCTTCTTACCACATTGAGTACATTGTGGCAAGGGTAACCTCATCTGATTTGGCTCACCCTTATATTGAGAACATGAGGCCCTAAAATTCTGACCAGGCCCTGAATATGTAGAACGATCAAATTTCTTACCGCCAAACTGAGGGGGCGCACTAGCCGAGGGCTGGGATAGATATCTAAAATACTGCTGCCTCTAACCACCTCGAAACTCACCAGAAGGACCCGAAGACCTCCCTCTCTTATTCTGGGCCCTATCATGTTCACGATCGGTCCTTTGTTCTATTTACGCTCCTCTACACCTGAGCGTATACCTGAATACGAGAAATATCCATGTCTGGATGAAGTGAAACCGACATACAATCGTTAAGCAAGTGAGGCTCTAATCCTATCACGAACCGATGAACCTGATCCTCCATCTTAGATACAATAGCGGGAGCATACCTAACCAACGAATCAAGCAGAAGACTGTACTCCCGAACACTCATGTTTCCCTGTCGAAGGGTCAAGAACCTATCAACTCTAGCTCGCCTAAGCTCTGGTGGCAGATAATGACGAAGAAAAGCTTCTATAAACTCCTGCCATACCGCTGGAGGGGCATTCTCACCTCTGGACAATTTCCAAGACTCGTACCAATTAACTACAACATCTCGTAGTGTGTAGGAAGCTAGCTCAACTAACTCAGTCGCAGTGGCCTTCATTACCCGTAATGTCCTCTGTACCCTATCAATAAATACCTGAGGGTCCTCATTAAGTCTTCTCCAGTGAATACCGGAGGGTCTAAATTAATAAAGTCACGAACCCTCGCACTCACGGATCTATCTGCGTGACCGATACCTGTTTCCTGACGCCGAGCCTGTGCGGCTACTAATCGGGTCAATAACTGAACAACATCTCTCATCTCCTGACCCGACACATCTAGCTGAGGTGCTGAATGTACAGGGGCGGGCGCTAAAGCTGGTGCCCTTCAGAGCTCTTCTGGAAAAGGCGAGGTATGTGAAGTCTGAGATGGAACCTCACCATGAGATTCTCCCTGAGCCCTAGTAACTCGTGGCGCTCGGCTACTAGTCTCACCAGCCACGAAATTTCCCTTCTGGGCGGCTGTACTCTTTGGGGGCATTGCTGACAATATAACGTATCGTTAGGAACATAAATTCTTGTATTGCACGATCTGAGATAAAAAGAGAGGATAACATCCTATATGTCCTGTAGCCTCCTGTTTATAGGTGTGGTGCACAAAACACCCATAAACAAGACTCTACTAGACACGGTCTATAGACAACCCTAGGAAAGAACTTCTCTGATACCACTTCTGTCACGACCCAAACCGATGGGCCGCGACGGGTGCCTGAGTCCTATCTGTCAAACACCCCTCAGCATGCATCTAAGATATGAACCTATGTAACATCTGCTGCATTACAAAAATAACATACGTGAAGGAAACCTGCCATTAAGGCATATGTACGTATACATGCAGAATAAAGTGGCGAGCCGGCAAGGCTGCTATAGACAATTATACATCCAAAACTGAAAGCCGACAAGACCACATACAATACCAACTAGACATACTGTCTACAGACCTCTAACAAAAATATAACTATACAAAGACGAGACTGAGACACGTCATACCCATATACACATATGTATATAAATGTATCGTACCAACATCAAAAGCAGCTCCGGATCAAATGGAGCACGCCAACTCTCGCTGATTAGGGATCCTAAGAAGGGGGACCGTCAGCTTACCTACCTGCAGCTACAGGCATGAAATGCAGCGTCCCCAAGAAAAAGGGACGTCAATACGAATAATGTACTTAGTATGTAAGGCACATAAATAAATCCATAAGAGACATGAAAGAGATATAGAGTAATTGACTCAACCTGTATGTCTGGATAACTCTGTATTAATAAATCACTTTTAGCTTCATCCATATGCGTATGAATGTCATGTCGTGCATAGGTATATGTTTCATAACATCATCAGCCACTAAGGGCATCCCATCATATCATATCGTCGACTGTTGGCAAAATCATTATCGTATACCAGTTGATCAGGTGGTGGTGCGTATATAACGCCATAACCTTTCCCATATCCCATATACATATATATACATACATATATACGCGTATATAATGCCGTTTGAACCATATTTCAGCCACTGTGGGCAACATCATCATCATATGCCATCTGATCAGGTGGTGGTGCGTATATAAAGCCATAACCTTTTCCCATATCCCATATACATATATTTACATATATATGCGTATATAACGCCATCTGGTCATGGTTCAATGTGCATATGTAAATGCATATGAAATACATCAATAAAATCTCTCTGTACGTCATAAGGCCATTATGCCTCTGATTAATATCATGAAATAAACTTTACCAACATACGTATTTTCGAGACCCATGAACAGAAGATAATAATAATTCACATGAGGAATCAAGAATATAGACACCCCTAGTATTTCTATGAATAGAGTAATTTATGAAAACCATGAGTTTGCTCGTTTCTTCCGTATAATTTGGACCATGCCAAAGGAAAGAAGGGATAGCCTTAACATACCTGTTCCTTGAATTATTTGAACGAAATGAAGCTTCTACATCTTTAAATCTTATGAACGAAATTTGTTGTCTTGGATCCTTTGACACTTGAACGAAATTATTTGCTTCTGCCTCAATGTCTTTGGTTTTAAACCAAAGACACATTGTTGACTTGAATATTTTACAAGGAAGTGAAACCAAATATCATGGATTAATGACAAAAAAAGGGGCCAACATTTGGAATTTGAAATCCAGAAAGAAAAAACTTAAGACTTTAAATGCAAAGTCTTCAAAATGAAAATGAATTGGAAAGACTTGGATATCCAAAGTCTTGAAAAGAATGAAAGGGATTTGTATCCATTTGACACCTAATCAAGGAATAACTCTTAGTCATTTCTTGATAATGTGGCTAGTTGCCACTTGGGGTGGGGGTGGGATATTTAATAATTTTTATGCACTTATTAGTTAACCGGATAATGTCCCGTTACCCGGTACTTAATCAATTACCCGCATAATTAAAAATTACCACAAATTACTTAAAATTCTATTTATTTTTAAAAATACTTCATATATACTTTATATATATTACTACTGTGGTCACATGGTACCTAGTTTGGTACTAGTTATTATCGCGTATTATCACTCGACCCGTATTTTATTCCCAGTTGTCCATTTTCAACGAAACTCGTTTTCTTTAATTCATGTACCCTTTATCCTTCTTGACACTTACTTCTCTCTTGTTACAAATAGCGTTAATAAGTTAACCTCAAGATAATCTCATCCCCGAGTCTATGTCAATTAACTGAAGACGAAACTTTTAATTCACGAAAATACGAGATGTCCTCATCTTCTTAGAGGCCCATCGCAGCTGAGGATCCATCCTTTGACTTCAGCTCCAGTTATTTAACCACCCACCCAAGCAGCCAGGGGTGGTAGTCAGTCAGCTCGAGGCGCCCTAGAGGGGGAGGTCGAGCAGGTGGAGGCCAGGCCTGTATGTAATTTCCAGTCAGGCCAGATGCTATGTCCTCCGATACAGGGATCGCAGGTATTGTCTCAGTCTGTCGCCGAGATGCCTTGGCTTTATTTGACCTGGTTCTACATATTCCTATGTTTCATCATATTTTGCCCATTTTCTGGATATCCCGTGAGTCTTTAGTTACATCTGTTCATGTGTCTACTCCGGTGGGCGATACTATTATTGTGGACCGTGTGTATCAGTCGTGTGTGGTATCTATTGGGGGTGTGGATACCCGAGTGGACCTACTATTACTCAACATGGTCGATTTTGATGTGATATTGGGCATGGATTGGTTATCACCGTGTCATGCTGTCCTTGATTGTCACGCTAAGACCGCGACCTTAGCTATGCCAGGACGTCCGAGGGTTGAGTGGAGTGGTTCTTCTGAGTATGTGCCTAGCAGGGTGATTTCCTACCTGAAGGCCCAGCGCATGGTTGAAAAGGGGTGTTTATCGTATTTGGCTTTTGTGAGGGATGTCAGTGTGAGACTCCCGCTATTGACTCTGTTCCTATGGTCCGTGACTTTCCGGACGTGATTCCTGCCGACCTGCTAGGCATGCCACCTGACAGGTATATTGACTTTGGTATTAACCTGGTGTCAGGCACTCTGCCTATTTCTATTCCACCTTATCGTATGGCACCAACGAAGCTAAAGGAATTAAAGGATCAATTTCAGGAACTCCTAGATAAGGGGTTCATTCGGCCTAGTGTGTCACCTTGGGGTGCACCGGTGTTGTTTGTGAAGAAGAAGGATGGTTCTATGTGTATGTATATTGATTATCGGTAGCTGAACAGGGTTACAGTGAAAAATTAGTATCCTTTTGCCTCGTATTGATGACTTGTTTTATTAGTTGTAGGGTTATAGGGTGTTTTAGCAAGATTGACTTGTGTTCCGGCTATCATCAGTTGAAGATTCGGGGGCCAGACGTCCCGAAGACTGCTTTCAGGGCTAGATATGGTCATTATGAGTTTCTGGTTATGTCATTCATGCTGAGAAATGCCCCAGCAACCTTTATGCACCTGATGCACAGTGTATTCCGGCCTTATCTGGATTCTTACGTCATCGTGTTTATTAACGATATCTTGGTGTATTCCCAATCTCCGGAGGATCATGAGCAGCATTTGACAGTTGAGCTTCAGACCTTGAGAGATAAGAGATTGTATGCAAAATATTTGAAGTGTGAGTTCTGGCTTGGTTCAGTAGAATTATTGGGGCACATGGTGTCCAGTGAGGGTATTCAGGTTGATCCGAAGAAAGTAGAGGCGGTGCAGAGCTGTCCTAGACCGTCATCAGCTACCGAGATTCCTAGTTTCCTTGGTTTGGCAGGGTACTATCACCGTTTTGTAGATGGATTTTCATCTATTGCAACACCTATGACCAGACTGACCCAGAAGGGTCCTCAGTTCAGGTGGACTGAGGAGTGTGAGTAGAGTTTTCAGAAGCTCAAGTCAGCTTTGACTACAACTCCGGTGTTGGTTTTGCCTACGGGTTCAGGGTCCTATACAGTTTACTCTGATGCCTCAAAAGTTGGCCTTGGAGCGGTTTTGATGCAGGACGGTAGGGTGATTGCCTACGCGTCCAGACAGTTGAAAGTGCACGAGAATAATTATCCAATGCACGATCTTGAGCTAGCAGGTATTGTCCACACCTTGAAGATTTGGCGTCATTATTTATATGGAGTGCATTGTGAGATTTTTACTGATCACCGTAGTTTACAACATTGTCTTAAGCAGAAGGATCTGAATTTGCGTTAGAGGAGATGGTTGGAGATTCTCAAGGATTATGTCCTCACTGTTTTATATCATCCGGGGAAGGCCAATGTAGTGGCCGATGCCCTGAGTCGCAGAGCGGAAAGTTTGGGGAGTCTATCCTACCTTCCAGTAGCAGAGCGACCTTTAGCACTTGATGTTCAGGCTTTAGCGGGTCAGTTGGTGAGATTGGATCTATCAGAGCCCACGCGGGTATTGGCTTGAGTAGCCTCCGGGTCTTCTCTTTATGATCAAATTAGAGCACTCCAGTATGATGATCCACACTTGCTCGTTCTTCAGGACAGGGTCTGTCGCGGTGATGCCAGGGATGTGGTTATTGGTGATGATGGGGTCATGAGGATGCAAGGCCGGATTTGTGTACCCAATATGGATGGACTTCGAGATTTGATTCTAGCTGAGGCCCATAGTTTGCAGTATTCCATCCATCTAGTTGCCGCAAAGATGTATCAGGATCTGAGACAACATTATTGGTGGAGGCGGATGAAGAGGGATATTGTTGAGTTTGTGGCTCGGTGTCTCAACTGTCAGCAGGTCAAGTATGAGAACCAGTGCCCAAGTGGATTGCATAAGAGATCAGATATTCCGGAATGGAAGTGGGAGCGGATCACCATGGACTTCATAGTTGGGCTTCCACGGACTTCGAGAAGGTTTGATACTATATGGGTTATCGTGGATCGGCTGACCAAGTCCGTGCACTTCATTCCTGTTGGTACTACTTATTCTTCACAACGGTTAGCTGAGATTTATCTTAGGGAGATTGTCCTATTTCATGGGGTTCCAGTTTCTATCATTTATGACAGAGGTACTTAATTCACATCTCAGTTTTGGAGGGCCGTGCAGAGGGAGTTAGGTACTCAGGTTGAGTTGAGCACATCGTTTCATCCTCAGATCGACGGGCAGTCAGAGCGTACTATTCAGATTTTTGAGGATATGTTGCGTGCCTGTGTCATTGATTTTGGGGGTTTCTGGGACCAGTTTCTTCCACTCGCGGAGTTTGCATATAATAATAGTTATCGGTTGAGTATCCAGATGGCTCCTTACGAGGCTTTATATGGTAGGAGGTGCAGATCTTCGGTTGGTTGGTTTGAGTCGGGCGAGGCTAGGCTATTGGGCACAGACTTGGTTCAGGATGCGTTGGGTAAGATGATGTTGATTCAGGAGCGGCTTCACATGGATTAGTCTAGGCATAAGAGTTATGCGGACCGGAAGGTCTGAGATGTGTCTTTCATGGTTGGGGAGGAGGTGTTGCTGAAAGTATCACCCATGAAGGGTTTTATGAGGTTCGGGAAGAGGGAAAAGCTGAGTCCCCAGTTCATTGGGCCATTTGAGTTGCTTAAGAGGATTGGGGAGGTGGCTTATAGGCTTGCCATGCCTCTAAGCTTATCGAGTATTCATCCGGTGTTCCATGTTTCTATGCTCTGGAAGTATGTTGGTGACCCGTCTCATATTTTGGACTTCATCACGGTTGAGCTCTAGGGCGATATGTCATATGAGGTAGAGCCAGTGGCTATTTTGGGTCGTCAGGTCAGGAAGCTGAGGTCTAAGGATATTGCTTCAGTGAAGGTTCAGTGGAGAGGGTAACTGGTGGAGGATGCCACCTGGGAGACCGATCGGGAGATGCGGAGCAGATATCCTCACTTATTCGAGACTCCAGGTATGTTTCCAGACTCGTTCGAGGATGAACGTTTGCTTAAGAGGGGGAGGATGTTACGACCCGGTCGGTTGTTCCGTGAGATTAGTCCCATTTTCCCCGTTTTTGCTTTATCTTATGTTGCTTAGCCTATTTATGTTGTGTTGGATCGGTTGGTTCGGGTTAGGAGTGGTCGTGGTGAGAGCAGAGACACCTAGTCTCTTAATTGGCTTAATAGTTGGAAAAAGTCAACTAGGAGTTGACTTATTGTTACACGACCTCGGAATGTGGATTTTATGGCTCGGATAGCTTCTTTAGGTTATTTGGGACTTAGTATTGTGTTCGGAATGAAGTTTTGATGTCCGGTGTAGAATTAGGCTTGAATTGGCGAAAGTTAGTTTTTGACGATTTCCGGTCGACAGGAGAAAATAGGCTATCAGGGTGGGAATGAAATTCCGATAGTTGGAGTAGGTTCGTAATGTCATTTTGGATATGTGTGTAAATTTTCAGGTCAATCAGATGTGTTTTGGTTGGTTTCGGAATCATTGACGAAATTTAGAAGTTTCAAAGTTCACAGGCTTGAATTTGATGTGATTTTGGTGTTTTTGCATTGTTTTTGGTGTTTCAAAGGCTCGACTAAGTTTGAATGAGGTTATGGGATGTGTTGGTATGTTTGGTTGTGGCTCCGAGGGGCTCGGTATTTGATTTCGGATGGTTAACGGAGGGTTAGACTTAGGAATTTGCAGAGAAATTGCTGCTGGTGTCATTTCGCTAGTGTGGCCGCACCTGCGGATGGGGAGCCGCAGGTGCGATGGCCGCAGGTGCGAAGGTCATTGCACAAGTGCGAAAAGAGGCCAGGTTGGAGGAAGCCGTAGGTGCGAGGCATGGGCCGCACCTGCGAAGCCGCATGTGTGGAAAAGGATTCACAGGTGCGGAGTTTGGACTTTTAGTGGAATTGCGCTGGTGCGCACCTGGGACCGCAGGTGCGGATTAACTGGGCAGGAGGTATAAATAGGTGTCTCCGCGAAATTTTGGCATTTCTTTCATTTTCTCATGCAGGTTGAGCCAATTTGGGAGCAATTTGAAGGAGGAATTCGAGAGTCTTCAGTGGAGGTAAGTTTCTCGGACTATAAACTTGTTTCTATATTATTATGTGACGGATTAGGCTTGGAATTTGTGGATTTATGGCATAAATTGGGGGTTTAGGGCTTGGGAAAATGAGATTTGTAAATTAAGGAATTTAGGAGTTGTTGTGATCGGATTGTGATGCATTTTATATGTGTATACTCAGGAAGGGATATGGATTCTTGTGACGTGATTTTCATCGAATCCCGAGATATGGGTCCGGGGCTCAGGTTTGGCCAATTTCAGGAATTGTGCTTAGAATTTATAGCTTTCAATTGGGGTTTGTTCCTTTAGCGTATATTGATGATGTTAATCTGGTTTTGGTTAGATTCAGAGCATTTGGGAGCCAATTCGAGGGGCAAGAGCATCGCGGAGTAGCTTTTGAGCCGTTTTGAGGTAAGTAACGATTGTAACTCTAAACCTGAGGGTATGAAACCCCGGTATTTTATATTGTTTTGGTAAATGAGGTGACTCACATGCTAGGTGACGAGCGTGTGGGCGTGCATCGATAGGTATTATGTCTTGGTCTGTCCCGTAGCGACTATTAAGCCGCGTATTCGATTTGAAACCTTACGACATCCTGTATTTTAGAAGTTTATACTGATTTATGGGCTGTGAGCCATATTTGGGGCCTCATGCCGACCTGTTTAGATCCTCAGGGGTATTTTTACACTATTCTCACACTATCCCGATAGAACATATGTGAACTCAGTCATGTTCACATTTTTTTGTTATTTTCACTGTTATCACACTGTTTTGAAACTATCAGAAGTATTTTTGACTGAGTCTGAGTTGAGATGAATTGCCCGAGTGGCTTGTGAGGATGACTGAGTGAGGCCGAGAGCTGAGTATGTGAGGATAGTTATGGATCGGGCTGCACGCCGAAGCAATATATATGTTATATATTACACATGGGTCAGGCTGAATGCCGCAGCAATATAGATATGTATGGGTCGGGCTGTACGCCGCAACAATATATATGATATATGGATCGGGCTGCACGCCACAACAATATACATGTTGGATCGGGCTGCACGCCGCAACAAATATAGCGCTTGGGCTGTACGAGCCCTTCCGGAGTATGTACACCCCTAGTGGGCGCAGCCAACTATTATATGGATCGGGCTGCACGCAGCTACGTATGTTATAAGGATCGGGCTGCACGCCGCAACAGTATATATATATA
>ML315029.1:0-20481 GCA_005239505.1 Nicotiana paniculata
AGTTCATCCTCCAACGGGTTCTACCAAAACCCTAGATTAAAGAAGTTAGCTAAACATGTTCAAAAGAATCAACTCTAAAATAACTTGCATAATAAAACTACAAAGTAATGAAGAAAATCTGTACAAATTGATGTCTTGCCGTCCGTCTCTTCGAATCCTTCGAATCCTCCGAAATCCTCCATAAGTTGTATTTTTGGGGTCTATTTATATGTTTAGGACGAACCCTAAACGTGTAGGAGACTTCTATTCCAACCGGGAAACACTTAAACTCTTCAAAATCTCGAATTTAGCCGGAACAAGGGCTTGGCGTTTGGGACCTAACGCCTGGCTAACGCCAGGCTAGGGCTGGCATTTCAGCTCTAACGCCTGGCTAACGCTAGGCAGGGTCAGGCATTTGGGCTCTGGCGCCCGGCTATAGCCCGGTGCATTCCTCCTCGCCTCTTGAGAGCATATTTTCGATGTACTTGCATCCATTTAGCTCGGTTTCCATCTCCAATTCACCTACACATGAAATAGACTCTATTATGCACATAAAAAGTGTATTTTTATCATTAATGCACATGAAAAGTAAGGCATATAACATATTAAACCATGAATTCTAGCCTCGCATCACTATTATACGGTGCGATCGGGTTGCACACCCCAACATATGTAATAAGGGTGGAATGTGGTGGTATAAGGGTGAATCGTGATTGTGTTTATTATTATATGGTGGGATCGGGTTATGCGCCGCAACATTTTATTCATATTTGTTTATTTATGTTATTAAGAAGAAATAAGGGTGGATTTTGATATGTACAGTGAGATCGGGTTGCGCGCCGCAACAGTTTATATGTTTATGTCTTTTCTTGACTGTGTAAGCTATCCGGTAGTTTTTTTTTACATTTCACTTAAGAAATGGTTATAGCTGAATACTGATGAGACACGTTGGGTTCTATATTTATTCCTTGCAAGTTACTGCTTTTACATTATTCTACTTCCTTTCTGTATTATTATTCACTGTATACAACTTATATTGTGAGTGGCCATAACCTCGTCATACCTTCGTCGAGGTTAGGCTCGGCACTTACCAGTACATGGTCGTCAGTTGTACTGGTACTGCACTCTGCACTTCCTGTGCAGACTTCGGAGCAGGTAGTGGCTGATTGAGAGGTTGGCTATTGGTTATACAACTCGGAGACCCAAGGTAGTCCTCTGGCGTTCGCAGGCCCTGACGTCCCCTTCTACACTTCTATACTTACTGTTCTTCTTTATTTCCCAAACAGTTGTGATTTCTTTCAGACAAATGTTTGCAGAAAAATCATAGTGTGTTCGTGAATTGTGACTCCGGATACTAGGTAGAAGTAGCATGTAAACGAAATTGATATCTATACATCTTCACGTTTATTTCACTTTATTCTACTTATTTGCTGATAATCACTAAAAATGGAAAGAATTGGCTAAATAACCTCTAACGTTGGCTTGCCTGGCAAGTGTGATGTTAAGCACCATCACGGTCTCGGCGGTGGGAATTTCGGTTCGTGACAAGTTGGTATCAGAGCACTAGATTTCCTAGGTCTCAAAATTCACGGACAATCTTGGTAGAGTCTGGGGGGTCGGTACAGAGACGTCTGTACTTATCTCCCAAAGACTATAAAGTTAGGAACAAATTTCACTTTTATTCAATTTTGTCGTGCGATTTTATTTTCTCAATACTGATTGAACTCTCCTACTCTTATTCTCTCGCAGATGGCGAGAACGCGTATAACTTCTTCAGCTGAGCAGCAATCAGAGCCTCCAGCAGCAGCTCCTACGAGGGGCAGAGGCCGAGGCCGTGCCCGAGGTCGAGGCAGGGCTCACCCCAGAGCCCGAGCAGGAGCCCCAGCTGTGGAGCCTCAGGTAAATTTTGATGAGGAGGTTCCAGCTCAGACTATTCCTTCCGGACCAACTCAGGTCCTAGAGGGGTTTATTGTCACCCCAGTATTTCAGGATGACTTGGTCTGTTTGGTGGGCCTTACAGAGAGTGTGGCCTAGACTGGCGCATTCCCCATGGCACCAGCCGTATCTCAGGCTAGAGGAGGAGCCTAGACTCGTGCTACTCACACTCCGGAGCAGATGGCTCCCTAGTTTCAGACTCCAGCAGCTCATCCAGTCGGAATAGTTTAGTCGGTTGCTACGGCATAGCCCGCTGATGGATCAACTATGTCTTCCTAGGTTTTATGAAGATTGGATAGGTTTACCAAGCTCTTTCCAGTTCATTTCACTGGTGCCACTTCAGAGGATCCCCAGGAGTATCTTGATAGTTTTCACGAGGTTTTTCGGAACATGGGTATATTAGAGACCAATGGGGTCGATTTTGCTGCTTTTCAGATGACTAGTTCAGCCAAGAAATGGTAGAGGGATTATTTGTTGACTAGACCAGTTGGGTCGCCTGCTCTTAATTGGGACCAGTTTTCTCATCTCTTCATAGAGAAGTTTCTGCCTATCACCTTGAGAGAGGAGCACCGCCATCAGTTCAAGCGTCTCTAGCAGGGCAGTATGACTATTACTCAGTATGAGACCCGTTTTTTGGATTTGGCCCGTCATGCTATTCTTCTACTTCATACTGAGAGAGAGGGTGAGGAGGTTTATTGAGGGACTTGCTCAGGCTATTAGATTGCAGATGGCTAATGATATTGGGAGCGAGATTTCTTTCCAGGATACGACCAATGTCGCCAGACGAGTCGAGATGGTTCTTGGACAGGAAGGTCAGGGGTCAGATAAGAGACCTCGTCATTCTAGTGGATTCATCGGCGCCTCATCTGGAGGCAGGGGTAATTTTGCATTCCATTCAGCGTTTCAGGCATCCCACAGTGCTTCAGGTAGTCGTGGTCCCTATGTACCTCCTTCTGGACATCCAACCTATAGTGCACCACCAACTCCTATCAGTGCACCTCATATTCGGAGTTATTACCTTGGTCAGCCAGCCCGTTCAGGTCAGTCTCAGTTTCCACAACCACAATATCAGGATAGATGTTTCGAGTGTAGTGGTTATGGGCATATAAGGAGGACATGTCCGAGATTATTGGGTGTTCAGCCACAGCATCAGAGTTCTCGAGCCAGGGTCTCGGCACCAGTTGTTGTTCTGCCTGCTCAGCCAGCCAGAGGCAAGGGTCAGATTGTTAGAGGTGGAGGTTAGGCCGTTAGAGGTGGATGCCTGCCAGCTATAGGCCGTTCCAGGGATATGGTTTATACTAGTGGGGCCCAACCCCGATGTTATGCTTTTCCAGCTAGACCTGAGGCTGAGTCATCCGATGTTGTTATTACAGGCACCCAGTAAGTGTCAGGCCTAACCTTGGTCGAGTAGTGACTAGGTCAAGTTAGGGCTCTACCGGTGTAAATATAATGAATTGAGCAATAAGAGATATAAATGTATTCTACCATAAAATATTTAAAGAAGTTCACAGAATTTAACAATCAAGGGAGCCCATGACTCAGAACAAGGAAACACAACAGGGAATCTCCCGGAATACGTCCCCAGTCCCAAAATAAATATGCAGATCTCCCAGAATACGTCTGTAGTCCCAAAGTAAATATGCAAGCCAGGGGGTCTCCCATAATGCATCCGTAGTCCCAAAATAAATATGCAGTACTGGGGGATCTCCCGGAATACCTCTATAGTCCCAAAGTAAATATGCAGCTCAAGATGACATGAAAGTTACATCATCGAAATGTATAATTTAGTATAAATGCAACTAAGGAAAATAGGAATCTACCTAAACATGCTGCATAGAATTTCAATAGATAGTCAAAACACGTAGGCATGCTTTCCTAATCTAAGCAAGGTAATTAAACATAGTAGTGCAGTTCGACCAAAAGAAAATAGTTTATGATTTAAAAGAAAAATGGGATTTTTACAACAATATCCCATGTACGTACTTGTCACCTCTCATACACGGCGCTCACACATCAAATAGTACCAATAATCCTAAGGAGAAGTTTCCCCACACAAGGTTAGGCAAGACACTTACCTCGAACCAAGCTCAAATCAATCCGAAACCACGCTCTTGCCACGAGTATCCAACTTTGAATGGCCCAAATCAATTATATAACGTAAATATAACTACAAGTAACTATTTTAGATAATGAATTCGAAGCTAAGGCAAGAAATTAGGGAAAATTCCGTAAAAGTCTCCCCGGGCCCACGACTCGGAATCGGGTAAAAGTCACAAATTACAAACACTCATCCACTCACGAGTCCAACCATACTACTTTCACTCAAATCCGACTTCGAATCAACATTCAAATCCTAAAAATTCATTTTATGAAGTTTCTACAATTTTCTCCAAATTTTCACCCCAAAGTACTAATCAAATGATGAAATCATTGATATATTCATGTATATTAACCAAATCCGAGTTAGAATCATTTACTCCAATGAATTTCTTGAAAAACTCACGGAAAATCGCCATAAATCGAGCTCTCTAGGTCCAAAATGTGAAATAATGTCCTAAACCCCATTTATATAGTGCACACACTAATCTCCACTATGTGGTCTGCGAGCGGCCGTGCCTCCCTGCTCATGCGGTTGCGAAAAAATGGTGCGGCCGCACTTTTGGTGGTTGGACTACCAGAATTTAGTATTTTGGCCATAACTTTCTCTACAAATGTCTAAATGATGATTTCTTTACTTTTCTAGAAACTACACACGAAGGGATACAACTTTCGGTTTTGAATCATCTTAAAATATTTTGTAGATCAAAAGATATAGGCTTCCGAAGTCGAACCAACGGATCTGTAGAACCTTCCCTGGAGCGCGACCGCGACCAAAATTATGTTGTCCGCCCCCCCTCCTCCGCGGTCCGGCGAAGTTTTGCCGAGGTCCGTATTTTCAAGGCACCAGAACAATATTAGAGTTCCAGGAATGCTTGAAATCACTCAAAACTCACCGGAAACACACTTGAGGCCTCCGGAACCTCAACCAAAGGCATCAACAAGTTATATACCAATATACGAACTTGGTCGAACCCTTGGAACTCTAAAAACAACATCAAAATACAAATTAACCTCAGATTCAAGCCTAAGAACTTCTAAACTTCATAATTCCACAAACGACGCCGAAACCTACCAAACCTCGTCCGAATAACCTCAAATTTTGCACACACATCACATATGACACTACGAACTTACTTCAACATTTGGAATTCCATTCCGACATCAAATTTTCTACTGCCGACCGGAAATCACCAAATTTCCAATTTCGCCAATTTAAGCGTAATTCTACCACATACCTCCAAATTACATTCCGAACACGCTCCTAAGTCCAAAATCACCTAACGGAGCTATCTGAGCCATAAAAATACCAATCCGAGATTGTTTACTCATAATTCAACATCCAGTTGACTTTTCCAACTTAACTTTCTAAATAAGAGACTAACTGTCTCATTCCACTCCGAAACTACTCCAGACCCGAACCTACCAACCTGATACAACACAACAGAGCTGGACAATAGATAAAGAAGCAGAAATGGGGGAAACAGGGTTATAACTCTCGGAACGACCGGCCGGGTCGTTACATCCTCCCTCTCTTAAACAAATGTTCGTCCTCGAACGAGTCTAGATACAAACCCAGAGTCTCAAATGGGTACAGATATCTGCTCCATATCTCCCGCTTGCTCTCCGAGGTGGCCTCCTCTACGGGCTGGCCTCTCCACTGCACCTTCATTGAAGCTATGTCCTTTGACCTCAACTTTCAGACCTTCCAATCCAAAATAGCCACCGGCTTCACATCATAAGTCATATCACCCTCCAACTGAACCGTGCTTAAGTTTAAAATATTGGACGGATCGCCAACATACTTTTGAAGCATAAAAACATGAAATACCGGATGCTAACTCGACAAACTGGGTGGTAAGGCAAGCTTATAAGCCACATCCCCTGTCCTCTGAAGCCCATCGAAAGGCCCAATGAACCGGGGGCTCAACTTTCCCCTCTTACCAAACCTCATAACACCCTTTATGGGTGATACCTTCAGCAAGACCTTTTCCCCAACCATAAATGACACATCACGGACCTTCCTGTCCGCATAGCTCTTTTGCCTAGACTGCGTCATGCGAAGCCTCTCCTGAATCAATTTCACCTTATCTAAAACATCCTGAACCAAGTCTGTACCCATGAGCCTAGCCTCACCCGGATCAAACCATCCAACCGGAGATCTACACCTCCTCCCATATAAAGCCTCGTACGGGGCCATATGAATACTCGACTGATAACCGTTATTATATGCAAACTCCACGAGTGGCAAAAACTGGTCCCATGAACCACCAAAGTCAATAACACAAGCGCGCAACATGTCCTACAATATCTGAATAGTGCGCTCGAACTACCCGTCCGTCTGAGGGTGAAAAGCCATGCTCAACTCCACCTGAGTACCCAACTCTCGCTGCACGGCCCTCCAAAACTGTGATGTGAACTGAATACCTCTATAAGAAATGATGGAAACCGGGACACCATGCAGGCGAACAATCTCTCGAATATAAATCACTCAACTAACCGCTCTAAAGTGTAAGTAGCACCAATAGGAATGAAGTGCGCGGACTTGGTCAGCCGATCCAAAATAACCCAAATAGCATCGAACTTCCTCGAAGTCCGTGGGAGCCCAACTACAAAGTCCATGATGATCCGCTCCCACTTCCACTCCGGAATATCTAATCTTTGAAGAAAACCACCCGGCCTCTGATGCTCATATTTAACCTGTTGACAGTTGAGACACCGAGCTACAAACCCAACTATATCCTTCTTCATCCGCCTCCACCAATAGTGCTGCCTCAAATCTTGGTACATCTTCGCGGCACCCGGATGGGTGGAATACCGAAAGCTGTGGGCCTCCTCAAGAATCAACTCCCGAAGCCCATCTACATTAGGCACACATATCTGAACCTGTATCCTCAACATGCCGTCATCACCAATGGTCACATCCCTAGCATCACCTTGCCAGACCCTGTCCTGAAGAACGAGCAAGTGGGGGTCATCATACTGACGCTCCCTAATACGGTCATAAAGAGAAGACCTGGAGACCACGCAAGCCAATACTCGGATAGGCTCTGAAATATCCAATCTCAAGAACTGACTGGATAAGGCATGAACATCCAATGCTAAGGGCCTCTAAGCTACCGGAAGATATGCCAAACTCCCCAAACTCTCTGCCCGTCGACTCAAGGCGTCGACCACTACATTGGCCTTTCACGGGTGGTACAATATAGTGAGATCATAGTCCTTAAGTAGCTCCAACCACCTCCGTTACGCAAATTAAGGTCCTTTTGCTTGAACAAGTGCTGCAAACTCCGGTGATCCGTATAGATCTCACAAGGAACACCATACAAATAATGACACCAGATCTTCAAGGCGTGGACAATAGTTGCTAACTCGAATCATGGACATGATAATTCTTCACATGCACCTTCAGCTAGGGTTGTTCATTTGGATCGGATATCTGAAATCCAAACCGATTAGTTCAATTTCGGATTTCGAATTTCGGATTGGATCTGATTTCATATTGTGTTTATTAAACTTTCAGATTTCGGATCGGATTCAGATTGGTTTAATTTTAATACGATCCAATCTGATCCGATCCGAAATCCAAAATTTTTAGGGCATATATAAATACTAAACTTTAATTCGGATAATTAGTACTTCCTTTACATTTTTCTTCCAGTTATTACCTTTACGATTGATAGATTTAGCTATATTTGCACCATAGTACTCTCATAATTCCATAAACATGAATTATTATTACTGTATTACCTCTTTTACAAAGAAATATACATATTGAGCGTGCAACTTTGAGGCATAATAATCCGATCCGAAATCTGAAAATCCGATCTAATCCAAACTTTAAAATCAGATCTGATCCGACACTAATTCAGATCGGATTTGGATTGTATTTTTTAGAATCCGAAATTCGAAAATCCAATCTGAAATGTGCTAAATCCGACTCGATCTGATCCATGCACAACCCTACCTTCAGTTGTCTAGATGCGTAGGCAATCACCCTACCGACCTGCATCAACACCGCTCCAAGGCCAATCCTCGAGTCATCACAATAGACAGTAAGACCCCGAACCTGTAGGCAACACTAATATTGGAGTTGTAGTCAAAGTCTTCTTGAGCTTCTGAAAGCTCTCCTCACACCCTTCGGTCCACCTGAACAGAGCACCCTTCTAGGTTATCCTGGTCATAGGTGCTGCAATAGATGAAAACCCCTCTACAAAGCGACAGTAGTACCCCGCCAAACCAAGGAACCTAGGGATCTCTGTATCTGATGATGGTCTAGGCCAACCCTGCACTGCCTCCACCTTCCTCGGATCTACCTTGATCCCATCACAAGAAACTACGTGGCCCAAGAATGCCACTGAATCAAGCCAGAATTCACAGTTAGAAAATTTTGCATACAATCCCTTCTCCCTCAAAGTCTGAAGCACGGTCCTCAGGTGTTGCTCATGATCTTCCCGGAACCGGGAATATACCAGAATGTCGTCAATAAATAAATTGATGAAAGAATCAAGATAAGGCCGGAACACGCAGTGTGTCAAATGCATAAAGGCTGCTGGGGCATTGTCCAGCCCAAATGACATGACAAGAAACTCATAATGACTATATCTGGTCCTGAAAGAGGTCTTCAAGATATTTGATCAATGCCAAAAAAAATATCTCTATCGGGCGGCATGCCCGGAAGATCAGCTGAAAACACATCAAGGAATTCCCTCACTACTGGAACTGACTCAACTATAGGGGTGTCAATACTGACATCTCTCATATAGGCCAAATACGCATCACACCCCCTTCTCAACCATTCATTGAGCCTTAAGAAATGAAATGACCCTGCAGGGAGTATACTCTAAGGTACCTCTCCACTCTAATCGCGGTAAGCCTGGCATAGCCAGTGTCACGGTCTTAGCGCGACAATCAATAATAACATAATGGGGCGACAACCAGTCCATTCCCAAGATAACATCAAAATCAACCATACTGAGTAATAACAAATCGGCTCTGGTCTCAAAACCACTAAGAGAAATCAAACACGACCAATATACACGATCCACAATAAGAGAGTCTCCCATAGGACATAAACATGGGAACCCAAAGAATCCCGACATACCCCCAAATGTGTAGAAAAATAAGAAGACACATATGAATACGTAAAGCCTGAATCAAATAATACAGATGAATCCCTATGATAGATAGGGACAATGCATGTGATGACTGAATCTGAAGTGACGACATCCGAACGGGCTGGAAGGGCATAGTACCTGGCATGGCCTCCCCCTCTAGGGGGACCTCGACCTCCACCTCGAGCTGCCTGAGTAGGTGGAGTGGCAGTTGGGGCTGGAAGAATGGCCAAAGGATCTGGTGGAGCACGTGGAGGCTGATAAGTCTGTGGAGGTGCACCCCTCCTGACTCAGGCAATCCCTAACCATGTGACAAGTGTCACCACACTCAAAACAACCCCTCGGAGGACGCGACAACTGAGACTGACTCGGACCTGGACTGCTGGAATGGCCGATAATAGCACCTCGAGCAGAAGGCACACTGGATACTGGCGGTGCATAATAAGGCTCCTAAGGTCTAGGTGGAGCTGGAACACCGCTGGATACTGGAAGAGCTGAATGAACAGGGCGACTCACAAAAGCCCTACCATGGCATGCTGCTGTGCACGAGCTCCTGAATAATGACCAGTCTCTCGAGACCTCTTGGCCTCTCTCTCCTCTCTATCCCGGGAAAACATGCCCTCAACTCTCCTGGCAATACTCACTGCTTGCTGATAAGTGATATCCATCTCCAACTCCCCGGTCATACTAGTCTGAATACTGGGGTGGAGTCCCTCAATGAAGCGACGCACCCTCTCTCTGACTGCAACAACCAAAGCCGGTGTATGCCGAGCTAACTCACTGAAATGGATTACATACTCTGACATAATCGTAGCACCCTGGCGCAGCTGCTCAAACTCTGCGCGCCAAGCATCCCTAAGGCTTTGAGGAAGATACTCACGCAAGAGCATCTCTGAAAACTGAGTCCAAGTGAGTAAGGTTGCCTCATCCGGACTACTCATCTCATAGGCACGCCACCACTGATATGCCACTCCCCATCAACTGGAAAGCGGTGAAAGAAACCCCGCTCGTCTACAGAATGCCCATAGTGCTGAGAATACTATGACACTCCTCAAGAAACCTAGAGCATCATCTGAAGCTAGTCCGATAAAAGTAGGTGGGTGGTACTTCTTGTACCTCTCAAGTCTGAGCTAATCTGCCTTAGAAGCGGCTACTCTGGTCTCATGCTGAACAGGAGCCACTGGGGCAATAGGAATATACTATAGGGCCTGATCAACCTAGACCCTCTGTCAGGAGTGGGGGCTGCGGGAGTCTGTGCCCCTTCCCCGGCCTGAGATGTAGCGGGAGCTATCGGAAGTAGTCCAGCCTGAGCTAAAGTGCTGAACATGCTCATGAACTAAGCCAAAGACTCCTGGAGGGCTGGAGTAGCAATAGGTATCTCCGATGCCGGCCCTCCAGCTGGAGATGCTGGGGGCTCCTCTATCGCAGCTCTCGCAGGTGCACGGGCTGCACCATGTGGTCGTCCTCTACCCTGACCCTGGCCTCTGGCGGCTCTAGCAGGGGGCTCGGGTGCCTGATCGTCGGTCCTCCCGGTACGGGTCCTCACCATATGTGAGACAGAATAGAATAGGAATTTAGAATTTTGATGTCCATAACTCACACGACAAGGAAATCAAAGAAGTATGATTGTTCTTAACAATTACATAGCCTCCCGAAGATAAGTACAGACATCTCCGCACTGATCCCCGAGACTCTAATAAACCGGTTTGTGACTCACGACTCGTATGAACCTAGAGCTTTGATACCAACTTGTCACGACCCAATTTACCCCTCTGAAAGGTGTCGTGATGGCACCTAGTCTCTACGACTAGGTAATCATGTTATTGCGGAGAAATTTAAAGACAACACAACGATAAAAGCTAAACAGTACAATTCAATAAACAAGGATAGTGCCAATCGACATATACAAAATAAATATCACTCCCAAAACCCGGAATGTCGCTAGTCACAAGCTGCTATAAGTCTATGTTGCTCTATACAAAGATGTCTGAAGAAAATAAGGAAAAATCTCTACGCGGGGGAATAGAAGGGGACTCTGAGGTTTGCGGACGCGAGCAGAAGCATCTTGAATTCTCCTCAATCCGCAACTGCGCACTAAACTCAGGGCTGATAGCTCATACCTAGATCTACACATAAAAAACATGTGCAGGAAAGGGCATGAGTACACCACAATGGTACCCAATAACTGCCAAACCTAACCTCAGTCGAGTAGTGATGAGGTCAAGTCAGGGCCCTATCGGTGTAAATATAATGAACTGAGAACTAAGAGATATAAATATATTCTATCGTAAAGCAGTTAAAGAAGTTCATATAATTTAACAGTCAAGGGAGCCCACAGCTCAGAACAAGGAAACACAACAGGGAATCTCCCCGGATACCGTCCCGTAGTTTCGAAAAAATTATGCAGTACTGGGGGATCTCCCAGAATACGTCCGCAGTCCCAAAATAAGTATGCAGTGCTGGGGGATCTCCCGGAATACGTCCCTAGTCCCAAAGTAAATATACAAGACAGGGGGATCTCCCGGAATACTCCCGTAGTCCCAAAGTAAATATGCAGCTCAAGATGACATGACAGTTACATCATCGAAATGTGCAATTTAGTCTAAATGCAACTAAGAAAAATAGGAATCTACCTAAACATGCTACACATAATTTCAAATAGACAGTCAAAACAAATAGGCATGCTTTCCTAATCTAAGTAAGGTAAAAAACATAGTAGTGAAGTTCGACCAAAAGAAAACAATTCATGATTTAAAAGAAAAACGAGATTTTTACAACTATAGCCCGTGTACGTACTCGTCACCTCACGTACACGGCGCTCACACATCAAACAATACTAATAATCCTAAGGGGAACTTCCCCCACACAAGGTCAGGAAAACCACTTACCTCGAACCAAGCTCAAATCAACCTGAAACCACGCTCTTGTCACGAGTATCCAACTCCGAATGGCCCAAATCTAATCAAATCAATTACATAACGTAAATATAACTACAAGTAACTATTTTAGCTAATGAATTCGAAGCTAAGGCAAGAAATTAGGGAAAATGCCCAAAAAGTCTCCCCGGGCCCATGAATCGGAATCAGGTAAAAAGTCACAAATTACAAACACCCATCCACTCACGAATCCAACCATACTAGTTTCACTCAAATCTGACTTCGAATCGACATTCAAATCCCAAAAATTTATTTTATGAAGTTTCTACAATTTTCTCCAAATTTCCACACCAAAGTATTAATCAAATGATGAAATCATTAATATATTCATGTATATTCACCAAATCTGAGTTAGAATCAGTTACCCCGATAAATTTCTTGAAAACCTCACAAAAAATTGCCACAAACCGAGCTCCCTAGGTCCAAAATGTGAAATAATGTCCTAAATGCCATTTATATAGTGCACCCTCTTATCTCCACTGTACAGTCCGTGAAATTCAAGCGCGGCCGTGCCTCCCACCTCCTGTGGTCGCGAAAAAATGGTGCGGCCGCACTTTTGGTGGCTGCACTGCCAGGATTTAGTATTTTAGCCATAACTTTCTTTAATGATGTCCAAATGATGATTTCTTTACTTGTCTGGAAACTAGATACCAAGGGCTACAACTTTCATTTTTGAATCATCTCATAATGTTTTGTAGATAAAAAGATATAGGCTTCCGAAATTATGTTGTCCGCGCCCCCTCCTCCGCGGTCCGAGAAATTTTGCCGAGGTCCGCATTTTCAAGGCACCAGAACAATATCAGAGTTCCGGGAATGCCCGGACTCACTAGAAACACAACCGAAGCCTCTAGAACCTCAACCAAAGGCATCAACAAGTTATATGCCAATATAAGAACCTGGTCGAACCCTCAGAACTCTCAAAACAACATCAAAATACAAAATTAACCTCGGATTCAATCCTAAGAACTTCTAAACTTCCAAATTTCGCAAACGATGTCGAAACCTACCAAACCTCGTCCGAATAACCACAAATTTTGCACACACGTCAAAAATGACACTATGAATCTACTCCAACTCTCGGAATTCCATTCCGACTCTGATATCAAGTTTTCCACTGCCGACCGAAAATCACAAATTTCTAATTTCGCCCATTCAAGCCTAATTCTACAACGGACCTCCAAATTACATTTCGAACACACTCCAAAGTCCAAAATCACCTAACGGAGCTATCTGAACCATAAAAATCCCAATCCGAGATCGTTTACTCATAAGTCAACATTCGGTTGACTTTTCCAACTTAACCTTCTAAACAAGAGACTCAGTGTCTCATTCCACTCCGAAACTACTCCGGACCCGAACCTACCAAACCGATACAACACAACCTACAAAGAAGCAGAAATGGGGAAAATAGGGATATAACTCTCGGAATGACCAGCCCGATGGTGGGACTTTCGGGTCATGACAATATTATTTTAGCGAATTCTTACTACCATTTTATTTTTCATCTCAAGTTCAAATAAGTCTTATCCTTCTATATTTCTAGACATAGTTTTTTTCTCCTTTTGTTCTTTGCCTATAATCATTGCATTATTTATTACTTAATATTATTATACTGTAATGTGATCTTTTATTAGCTTATAATTGACTTAATGTCTTGCATGGCCTTATTAATGATCATCAATAAATAATTTTTTATGCTTAAAATTTAATGTATTCTTACACTATTATTCTTGTCCTGACCCGGAATCCCCACCGTCGGGACACTGATGGCGTCTAACATTACACTTGCTAGGTAAACCAACGTTACAGGTTATTTAGCCAATTCTTTACATTTAAGTGCTTACCAGCAAACAATCTATAATAAATCGAAATAAATGCGAAATTATATAAATGAAAACCTTAATTACATACTACTACTACCGGAGTCACAATTCACGAACATACTAAGATTTTACTACAAGTATTTGTCCGAAAGAAAATACAATTGATTGCGAAATAAGGAAAAACAATGAGTATAGGGGTATAGAAGGGGACGCCAGGGCCTGCGTAAGCCAACAGGACTACCTTGTCTCTCCTAGCAATAAAGTCTACAGCCAACCTCTCGATCATCCACAACCTGCTCCAAAATCTGCATAGGAAGTGAAGAGTGCAATATTAGTACAACCGACCCCATGTACTAGTAAGTGTCGAGCTGTAACGACCCGACCGGTTGTTTTGAGCTCTAGCGCGTCGTTCAACGGTTTGAGGTCGTGAGCAGCTTCTTTTCAGGAATTATGACCCGTGGGCATGGTCAGAGTTGAATTACGGGAAGTTTAGAGTCGATTTGGAAAGAAAATTCTCATTTCAGAAGCCTTAAGTTAGAAGAATCAACTAAGATTGGAATTTTGAGTAAACGACCTACGAATCGGGATTTGAAAGTTCTCGCAGGTTCGTATGATGATTTCGGACTTGGGCTTAGGTCCGGATCGGGGTTTGGATAACCCGGGAGCATTTCGGTGCATATGTGGAAGTTAGCATTTTAGAAGGATTTCATGAATTTGGGCTTGAAGTGCATCTCACTGTTGTTGATGTCCGTTTGGGATTCTGAGTCTGTGAATAGCTTCGTATAATGATTTTGGAGTTGGGAGCGCGATCAGAAGTGAATTTGGATGTACGTAGGTCATTTTGAAGTCATTTGGCTAAAGATAGAAATTTGAAGGTTTTTGAGAAATCCGACCGTAAGTAAAAGTTTTGATATCGAGTTCGGAATACAATTCCGAAAGTTGGAGCAGGTCTGTAATGTTGAATATGGCTTGTGCGCAAACTTTGAGGTCAATCGGACATGATTTGATAGGTTTCGGCATCGGATGTAGAAGTTGGAAATTTCTAAGTTCATAAAGTTGGGATTTGGGTGCGATTCGTGGTTTTGATGTTGTTTGATGTGATTTGAGGCCTCGAGCAGGTCCACATTATGTTTTGGAACAGGTTGGTATAATTGGACGGGGTCCCGGGAGCCTCGGGTGGATTCCGGGTGGTTAACGGATCAAGTTGAGAGTTTGAAGAAGGCTGGAATTGCTGTCATCTAGTGTGGTATGCACCTGCGAGGATTTGGCCGCAGGTGCGAGAGTGGGCAGGCATGGCTAGGATCGCAGGTGCGATGGAATTTCCGCGCTTGCGAAGCCGCAGGTGCGGACAATGGGGCGCAGGTGCGATTTTGGGCTGGAGTTGAGGAGGCCGCAGGTGCTGAAGATTGGTCCCACCTGCGGGAGTGCAGGTGCGGAGGTAGGACGGCAGGTGCAAAAATCGTCCTAGGCAGAATGTTTTAAAACAAGGATTCCTTGTTTATTTTCTTCATTTCTTCTTGGGCTTAAGCGATTTTGGGAGGCTTCAAAGGGAGGATTCCTTCATGCATTGTCAAGGTAAGTAATTTCTTCACGTTTTTGAATTAAATACAAGATTATATACATGGATTAGGCATGGAAATTGGTAGGAATTTGGGAAATAATTGAAGAAACATAGAAAATGGAAATTTAGATTTTTAGCCACGAATTGAGCATGAATATTTGAGTAAATTTTATATTTGAGATAGTAAGGCTATGAGTAGAATATATCTTCGAGAATTTCGGATTTCTGGGCACGTGGGCCCGAGGGCATTTTGGTCATTTCACTAAGCGGGGTTGGGAAATTATATAATTTGGAATTTTTTGCAATATTAGAGTGTCTTTTCATTTGGTTGTCGTTGTTTGGATAGTTTTGGGGCGTTGTGCGTCCGTTTGGAGTCGTCGGAAGGGTTTGGAGGCCGGTTATGGAATCTCGGAGCGAGGTAAGTCTCCTTTCTAACTTTGTGAGGGGGAATTGTCCCCCTAGGTGAATTAATTAGGTATATGCCATTACTTTCGGGGGCTACGGATGCACGAGGTGACAGGAGTCTGTGCGTAGCTACTATTATGCCATGTCCGGGTAGCCTAGGACCCACTAGCATGCCTTACCTGTTGTACCTGTGATCTTGTCTGTGATATTGGACTGCTAATATAATCGAAATTGTAATTTAATGACTAAGGAAGATTAGAGTTTATTTTCTAAATCATCTAAAAAGAGAATTTATTTCCTTCGCGGGCAATTGTATTTCCGAATAAGCTTGTGTTATTAAACGTTATATAAAACTCGGCAAGTAAATTTCGAAAAAGGGGTTTAAATACTATTTTGTGGTTTTAAAAAAATAAATTTGTCATTTATTTGGTTACTTGTTTTCCCGACGTATTCGGGGTGCACTGTTGATTGTGCATGACTGCATGTGACCGCTTAGCAATTTACATTCCGCAAGCGAAGTGTTATTTCGCCCACTCTCATGGGAGCGGGCCGTACGCCACGGCGAGATTGAAAGAAATATTATGGTTCGGGCCGTTCGACCCTCGGCAGTGCAGAGAGATGATTATTATGATGGCTTAGGCCAGTTGTCCTTATCCCGTATGCGCATTCTAAATTGTTAAATATTTTCTTCATGATTTTTGAAGTGATAAGATATTTGGGGGGAAATAAAGAAGAAATTGTGGATTTATGATATTTGGAAGAAAACAAAGAGGAAAGTGTTTATTTAAGATATTTTGGAAAAATAATGAGAAAGTGGTGACTGTTTGTTTATTTCCAGTATTTATTTGGATTTCAGTGCCTTATATATATATGTTGCTTTACTACCCTTACATGCTTATCGTGTTCATCTTACACTGTTAATTAATTTGTTGGCCCTTAGTGAGTGTCTAATTCGACTTCTTGTCACTACCTCTTTGAGGTTAGGCGGGCGACTTACTGAGTATACGTTGTTTTTGTACTCATGCTACACTTGCTGTGCATTTTATTGCACAGGTACTTTCATAGTAATGTGGAGGATTCGGAGACTTAGGTGAGCTGCATCATCCGGAGGCGATCTGCAGCTGATAGAGTCTCCCTCGTACTGTATTTATTTTCGTTTCAAATTTCCTTGTCCAATTTATATTTCGGACAGGCTTTGTAATGTTTTGTATAAATTCTTAGAAATTGCTCATGTACTTGTGACACCGGGTTCTGAGATGTGTTGAGATATATTTGTTAAAGGGTAATATTTAAACCATCATTTTACTTAATAGAATTTTATTTAGTTAATATGAAATAAAGTGAAAGGAAATGTTTTTTTCATAATTGTTAAAACCGGGAGTTATTTAAATTAATTAATGATGGCTTGCCTCACAATGTTGTCCGGCGCCATCACGACCTTAGGGATTTTGGGTCGTGACAATATGGTATCAGAGCGCTAGGTTCCCGTAGGTCTCACGAGTCATGAGCAAGTCTAGTAGAGTCTTGCGGATCGGTACAGAGACGTCTGTACTTATCTTCGAGAGGCTACAAGGTTGTTAGGAGTAGTTCCCTTCTTGATTCCTCATCGTGCGATTTGATTCCTTTGAGGCTTATGCCTATGTTCATTCTTACTCAATCTTTCGCGCCGCGAAGCGCTTGCTATAAATCAGGAATTTGAGGAATTGAAGTGGTTCTACGGATGTAATTCGAGATGTTTCCATGTGTAATTGGTGAGGGGCTGTTGTTATGGCCTTGTAGAGGAATAATATGTTGTTTCAGCTCAGTAGCTGTGTTTTCTGGGAGCCTTAAGGCTATACTCAGGTATTGATGATGCTAGCGATTGGTTATCATGTGATGTCGATATGATGATAGAATGATTGCCCGTATGTTGAGGAGGATGAATGGTTTGAAGGGAGGTCTTCTCAGAGTGTGATTTCGAGATTTCGGTGTTTTAGTTCCGGCAGAGGAAAGGCATTTGGTTTAGGAATGGTCCGGTTGGGGTTGATAAAGTAGTAAGGCATGGTGTCTTCAAGTAAGGTGGAGTATTCACCTGTGACGTGTCATCGTCGTTATTTATCTAATGGAATGTGTTAAGTTTGTCGGTGCTATGAGTTCTTCGGTTGTGTGGGGTCAAAGTATTGCGAAGAAGTATTAAAGAATGGGGTTGGCAAAGATCGTGAGGTGCAGTGGTTCAATACCGAATAAGTGTTGATGATGAAGGCAGCTAGAGAAAGATGATCTTCGGAGAGCTTGAAGTCGTGGTGATCTGCTGGTTTGAGAGCTACAGAGAATGATCCTGAAGTGAGGCTAGGCGGTGGTTCCATTTCTAAGAGGCCAGGTGTAAGAAGTGGAAGTCGAGCAGTCGCAAAGTGGGGGAGCGACAACATATCTTGGAATTTGAAGGTATTGTCGCGCATGTAATGGATTTCCATGAGGAGCGGACGGACTAGTAAAGTTGGTAAATGAAGCAGGGCTTAGGATGGGATATTGATGCTGTGAAGGGTGTGCGATACAACGTCATGGGAAGGTGTCAGTTGGTGATTTTCACAGGTGGATTATTCCTGTGAATAGGTTAGCAGTGGCATGGTTGGCAGGTCTCTGTGAGGGGTTCTAGTGGCTATTCGGTGGGAGGCAGAATGTGTGAATGATGCTAGAGAATTTGAGTATTTAGGGGGTGCTAGCAAGAGGGTTGGAAGAATTGGACGGATTGGTCGAGCAAGATCGTGTTATCAAAGGAGAAAGGATCTCGGCAGGGTCTAGAGTGGTGCAATGAGTAGCTTCAGGCTAAGTGGGGGAGTCCCACCATATGCAGTTGGGTTGTAGGGTTGTCTTCTCATAGGGTTGCAGATTGTCGGCGTATTGGCAAGTTATTTCAGCTAAGGGAAAGGATTAAAATGGTGATTTTTCATGGAATTTGATGAATGTGTGCAAAAGTTGGCCTTGTCAGGTCAGGGTTAGGCTTTGGAAGATTCAGAATTTATGCTTAAGGCATAGGTGAGTTGTCAGGATAGTGACTTGGTCGCATGGTTCCTTGAAAGGGGTGTTCATGTGCTAGAAGAGCCTTGGAGTTGATTGCATTCGACGCCAGTCAGAGTGGGTGACTCTCAATAGCGGTCCTAGTGAGTTCAAAAGTCAAGAATGAGGCGTTTAAGGGTTTCAGGCAGCAGTATGATCGAGAATCGAGCTTTCGCAGAGTAATATCTGAGAAGAAGGAAGATGGTTAGAATGTTCTATGATATGTTTCAGCATACAGGATAGTGTTGGAGGAGTGAGAGAAATAAACTCCGGATTGTAGAAAGATTATTAGGAGGGTATGAGACGGGTTGCAGGATTTAGGCAGCATAGTCTCGTGAGTCAAGTTCACTCGGGATGTGTGAGGGTTGAGTTTGCTATGAGTTGAAGGAAGTTGCTATTATTCCTGAAGCAATTGAAGATGATTAAAAGAAGATAGATTGATTAGCCATGGTTGAAATGACACATTTACGGCAGAGATCGGTTCCTTTGATATGATTAAGTTATGCAGGTGGTTTGTGCCGGTGTGTGCGAGGCTTGTCGGCCGTCGTAATGGATTTCATGTGGGAGCATTGGAGTGCTATGGCCTGTCAGGTGTAGGCGGATCCCGGAAAGGTTATGGTGGTATAGGCTACTACTTAAGGATTTGCATTGGGTGATTGTGGGAATTCACTCGTATGTTGAGATGGTACTCTTGAATTGAGTTAAGTAAAAAGTTTCTATATGAAGAAGTGTTCGCCCTATTGGCGGTTCAGAAGATGTGATGGAATTCTTGTGCTACCTCGTATTGGCATGTTAGGTGCGGAAAGCAGTATGTAACTGGGAGTAAGAACCGAAATTGCGGTTTGGTGTTAATAAGGATGTCATGAGCTCGAAAGAGCAAGAAAAAGGGATTTGAAAGTTCAGAGTAAGTTGGTGTTATCTTCAGTGTCACCTGAGATTAATATTCGGTGGAAGAGGCTTTGTACCCTGGTTATGGGTTCTTGATTTGTCTTTCAGCGTAGTATGGCCAGTGGTGGATGTGCAGACTTGCTACCTTGTATGGAAGGTCGTGGAAGCGTGACCGCGAAAAGATCGTATAAAGTGTGACATGTAGTCACTTGATGAATTGAAGATTTGGACTGAGTATAAAGAAGTGCAATGTTGTTTATTTGAGAAGTTATGCCTGAGAGGCGTTCAGTTCATTTGGTTGTGGATTGTGGGGTGTTTGTCCCGGCTATGATGGTTGTTCTCATGTATTATAAGAGAAAGTAGGTCAATATGGACCCAGGTAAAAGCTATCAGCTTAGTTTGGTGTGAGCAAGGTGACTCGATGTTTGTGGATGGATTTAGATATGATTATAGGCTCCGTACGAGCCAGGCATGTTCATTTCAATAGAGCGCTTTTCATGGAAAGGTATTAGAACAACAGATGTTGCTCCGTCTTCGTCAAATTCACGTGTTATTATGATTGTGTCGTGTGAGTTGTGAAACGACTTGATAATGTCCTATGTGTTGAGGTCCCGCGTAGTTGGGATGTTATGTGAGCAGGATAGCTCTTGAGGTCCAGAGTGTGTGTGTGTGTGTGTGTGTGTGTGTGTGTATATATATACGTATGT